>JARFJB010000602.1:3550000-3827500 GCA_036346205.1 Vesta saturnalis
CTTTCCCGATCTTGGTCGAGCAGAGGCGGCCTATGAGGTGTAGAGCTACAGGGACGAAAATCATTATTCCCTGACGGGCACACCGTAATAATATAATTATTCTCTTCTTATGTATTTTGTTCTTCAACAGGATCGTGGTAGCTTTGCAATAAAGAAACTTTTTAATTTGGAATTGTTACACTCATAATCAAGTGCGTGCACGCACACACTACGATATTTAGACTTGCAAATTATCTCAATTAATTTTTAAACAGTATCCAACTTTATTACGTAGTGAAAAGATTCATAGCTGCAGTACTCAATTTAATTACCAACTCCGTTTACCTAAAGTAATTCAAAACGGTCCTATGTATATGGACATAAAAAATATTTATTAAGTTACCTTCACATATAAAAGATAAAAATACTACAATTTTTTTATAAAACAACTTAAAACCTGGCTTCGCCAGAATAGTTTTTATTCCTTACAAGAATTTTTATCATTTAACGCAGTGCAAGGCCGTTGCTCAATAGGTGTAGATTCTGCTGAATGAGCCTGTCCCGGCAGCTATTGAAGCTTTTTTTTTGGATGCTATAATATGTATCTTATAAATTTACTTTTATTTCATGTTAAACAAAATATGAGAAATAAATTACTTACTAACTTACTTACACACACACCCCTACAGGGTGTAGTAATTCTTAAATGTTATCATCATAATTTATGCATAATCCTCAGCTTACAAAATTACACATTTGATTTCCAGGTTATCCTGATTAAGAAACCTTCTACCTTTTGCTTTTTTTCTGAATCCCTAAATCTGCTAACCTTTAAATCCTGCATTAACAAATTATCCCTTTACTGGTCGATCATACCTAGTATACTTAGGGTATTTGAATTTCAACATATTTACTAAAACTTACTTTTTATCCTACTAAACTTCTTGTCTTTGTTTTGATTACATAAAGGCGAAAGGTAATAAAAATCGTCGCCCTTTTAATACTATAACTTTTCTATTACGCAACTGTAGCGTAATTGTCTGGTTAATGGCCGAAATTAAATAAATCTTGATAACACAAATATAGTACCTAGGTACACATTTTTCAAAAGCTCGTCTTAAATCTAGTGACATAATAAGTCTAGTATTGGACCTTGTGTTAAAAATGGGATATGAATATTATTGTCTCATGGTGAACGCAATCAATAATGATCATCTTCAAATTTGTTAATTCCTAATCAATTACTCTTGAGCCTGATGGCTAACTTTATTACACTGGTTTTATATTTCTAATAATTAATTGTAACATGTTTAATTAATACAATAATTACCTTTTTGTTATTCTTGTTAGTGCCCAATATTACAAAATGTCATCTTTAAAACAATTCTTACTAGTTTTAATTTGTTACTTAACCTTAACCTAATTATAATTCACAAAATGTACAATTTGATAGAAACAAGCTGCGAAATATTTTTTATAACTGCTTTTCTTTAATACTTAATGCTTTTTTAAAGCACTTGATAATAACTCGTATAAACATAATAATTAAAAATACGCATATCACAGCAGCTACCAGAAGACAGATTATCACATCTACGAGGAAGTATTGACTCCACGAAATATCTAATAAGGGACTTCTGAAATGTGCAGCTCCTTTATGACGGAGAACATACTCAGTCCACCAAACAGCTTTATCCAAACTTGTCATTGGTTGATCATCCATTAAATTGGCTAAATCTCCTATTGCATTACGGTATCTACAACATACAGGTACGTAAACACTTTTAAACACTCCAAAAAAAACTTACTTTGGATTTTCAATTACTTCGTGAATTGTGTTTTTAAAATTACCTTTTTCTAATGTTGCACTATCTAAAGATAATGCAATACCTTTCCGTACCATTTTTCTCACATTTCTGGTTTGGTCACCAAAATATGGTATGGCAATCATCGGAACACGGGCATAGATGGCTTCATCCATCGATGCTAAACCACCATGTGTTATAAACAACTTTATATTTGGGTGTTCTGAAAAAGAGCACTATGCATTGAATTTTCTCTACATAAAAGCTTACTAAGTACGTCCGATTGAGGAAACCATTTCGAAATAATAACATTGTCAGGTTTATTTTCTAAACTATCAAGTTCGAATTTCCAAAGTATTTTATATGGGAGTTCCGCAAATGTATCTATTATTATTTTACGAGTGTTAGGAGCAATGTCTTTACTTTTTACATTCGTTCCCAAACTAAAATAAATAAAACCTTCATTTGCAGAATCCAAAATAGCTTTCAATGCCTAAAAAACTAAATAATATACAAAGTATTGTTGTAATTGTGTACTTACTTCTGGCAACGGTTTTGAAGGTTGTTTGTGAATTCCTCTAATATAAACTAATCCAGGTCCTACAGGGCGTGGACCATCCAATATTGGGTGTTCATTTATAAATATCATGCTAATGTTCTGCATTATTTCGTTGGTTGTTCCGAATTCTTCCCCGAAATATTTCCAAATTTGCTCGTTATACATTTGTTCGATGAAAGGCACTAGCAGTAAATACATGAATGTGTACTGAATTGCTGAAGTTATGCGTTCTAATAGTGTTTCAGGCTTATCAAATGGTAGCAGGGGATCTGGGTAAAGCACTGGATGAGTCGGTACACCAACCACACTATAATAACATTCTAGCATAGGAGGGATAGATAAGAGGATAAGAGGACAATTAAACTTTTTTGAAAACATTGCTGGTAGTGATGCTAGAGACTCCACCATCACAAGATCAAACTTTTGGCTAGGGTCATTTATTAATTTTTGTACTGTAGGATGGTTCATTTGTACATCCATCAATTCGTCAATGAAATCAAAAAAGATATGAAATAGTTTTATCACATTTATACCAGCATTTACTATGTTTAAAATATGTCTGTCCCATATTTCATAACTAGAATGTAAATCAACTTCAGTTAGGTTGGTCAAGTTTGGATTGTTCTCTGGATCTGTAGTTAATACCGTTACTTGATGTCCACGTAAAGATAACTCCCTCCAAAGAGGTCGAAGCACTAATTGGTGACTGTAGGATGGTGTTACTATAATAGCCAAAATTTGTGCAGCTTTTGTAAAAGCCGTTACGTTTAGTAAACATAGAAATATTAAACTTTTCATAATAAATTTTAAGTATTTATCAAAACTTTATTTTATGATGTAACTGATAAACGCATTGATAGTTTTATTATCAATTGAAAATTATTGATTATCCAGATAAAAAATGATGGAAAGGGTTACTGGTTACACTTATACAGCAATAACATGAGATAATTTAAAAACAGTTCGGGATGCAATGAGAATTAAAATGTTGTACAAGTATGAGTTGATTTAGGGCAAAGTTCCAGGTTTTCAAAAAGTGATTCGATCAAGGACAAAGTAAAAAGCATAATTATCTAACAATAACTTTTACAAGGATTTTCTAGCAGTAACATTAAAGAATAATTTTTAAGTTCCTTTATCATAATTGGGTATTAATTTGCTGATTTATTACATTTATTTAAGATGGCATTATGTAACAGGTTATGTAATTTGACATTTAAATTCCTTTAAATCCATAGAATTACATTTGTGATTTTTACATAGAATCTTTTTAATACCATGGAATTAGAACAAAATTAACAAAAACGCATGAATAACATTTGATGAACGTTTGTCTAAATTGAAATTGACTTTAATAGAGGTTCTACACCTTTTATTCCATAGTTGGCAGTTGATAAATTCACAAAAGATACTTACTTTAGACTCTTTTTAACGTACCTACCTACCTTTTGTAGGGCTTATCTACCACCATACGAAAAACTTATATAGAGGCAACTTATCTAAAATTGAATTAGCAAGATCTCTACACATTTTTCTACAAAGTTAATAGTTTTTGATACATTCACAAAAGGTACTTGGAAAACCTTTTGAAGTACTTTTTCAGAGCCTTCGAAAAATTTTATATAGAAAACTTGTATAAAATTGCCTTATCTTGAAAACATCTTTATATTTTTGCTTTCAAGATATAAAATGTACTTAAGCGACCTCTATTAGGTTGCTTTATATGTAAACCAATGTTGACTCAAACTTAGTGGAACCAAAGAAGAATAACATTGTATTGCTCTTTGGTAGAACCGTGTTGCAGAAATACCTACATTGTCAGGTTTGTATGATTTAAGGCGTAACATATTTAGAATTTTATACCTGTTAAAATTAATTCTGGTAATCCTTGAATTACTTTCTTTAAGACCGAAATGTCGAAAAGTACTAGATGTACAAATGTTTCTGTCGTTGACATTTATTGTGAAAGAACGGAACCTACTGTTGTATTCGAAGTACGTTGCTTGTCACTCTTTGTCCCAGATTTCTGGCAGCATACGGATATCGCGTCGGAAGTATACTTCATCTTTTGAGGCTATCCACTAATCGACCCAATTTTGAGTATCTTCATATGATACAAGTGGAAATCACAAGAAGCCCCATTGAGTGTTGCCAAATAGACTTTTCTGGCAAGCAGTATTTCACATGTCAAAAATCGGCGTCAGTTCATATTGAGCTCAATTTCTTTGTTTTGAATCATTCCCAATGGTTTCAACCGATATAAAATTGCGTTGGATCATTCCTAGTATTTTTTTTTTATGATTGTGGACCTGAACAGGCTAAATTAGGCCTATCGTGCTAAAGCACTCAGGAACACTTAGGAGGATGGATAGAGGGATAATGCCAATAGATGCCTATGAACAGCTACCTTAAATTTTCTCATATCATAAGTGAGAGGAAAGCAGGAACTAGGGAGATCATTCCAGAGTTTAGAAGCCGTGTAGAAAAATGTGGATTGCGCCCGTTTGGTACAACAAGTGGAGATTTGTACTGCATACTGATGATGTGAATGAGCGAACCGAGTGTTTCTCGCAAAGATAGCCCGAGATGGTATCAAAGAATATAATTCAGCAGCACAATAGCCGTTGTAATAACGATAATACAAAGAAAGAACTGAAACCATCCTTCTATGCTCAAGGGACTGTATGTGAGAAGTTAAGGGCGGGTCATTTATAAGCCTAATCGCTCTCTTTTGAATACGATCAACGATATCGAGAGCGTATTGGGGAGCAATAACCCAGAGGTGAGAATTATATTCCAGGTGAGGCCAAATTTGGGCCTTATACAGCAGAAGTAGTTGTCGCGAGATAAAGTACTGCTTAGATCTGTTTTGGTAGCTGACAGAAGATGGTCAACCCATGAGAGATTTGAAGATACAGTCATGCCCAACAGAGTAATAGAGTCTGAAAACTTAAGAACTGAGCCATTCATACTTACAACAGGAAATGATCGATCTTTTTTGGCGGATATAAGGCAACACTGAGTTTTGTTAGCATTGAATTTAACTAGATTATTGCTTCCCCATTCGAGAATACTTTGAATGTCTTTGTTAATTGAATTTGCCATTTCAGCTTTAATTTCTTGATTTGACATAGAAGGTGGATTATCACTATGAGTAGACTGAGATGAAGAGTGCTATCGTCAGCAAAGCAATGGATGGGGTTAGTTGTTGAAGAAATAAGGTCATTTATGTACAGTAGAAAAAGTGTGGGCGCTATAACGGATCCCTGTGGTACGCCCGTGTTAATGCTAACTTCTTTTGAAAAAAAGCCATCAACTACGACATGTATTCGTCTTTTATCAAGGAAACTAGAAACCCAGTTGATGAGCGTATCATTTAACCCAAACGAGGTGAGTTTGGCAAGTAAACACTTATGCCAAACTTGGTCAAATGCCTTTGAGATATCTAAAGCGACTACAACTGTTTCACCGGACTGCTCTACTGTATTGTTCCAAACTTGGGTCACATATGAAAGAAGATCACCTGTTGAACGGCTTTGCCTAAACCCATATTGGTGGTCACTAAGGAGTTTCTTAGTTTCAAGTAATGTGAGCAGTTGCTGATTGATTGCTTTTTCCATGATTTTAGATAAAATGGAAGTGATGGCAATTGGTCGGTAATTTGAGGGATCGGTCTTATCGCCTTTTTTGGGAATAGGTTGAACATTTGCTAACTTCCATGATGAAGGGAATTCCCCAGAAGACATAGAGATCGTATAGAGCTTAAACAGGACTGGTACTAGTTCGGGGGAACATTTCTTTAAGACAATAGCTGGAATACCGTCTGGGCCAGTCGCCTTATTGAGATCAAGCCTACTGATGATTGATTCCAAGAGCTTGTACCAAAAATGAATTGGTTTCATAGCGTATGAAGAAGAGTTGACTAGGGGCACATATTTTCCAGAACCATTGAGACACGAGTTTGATGCAAAGAAATCCACAAAAACGTTGGCTTTGTCTTCAGAATCAGCAACTACCGATCCGTCAATAGACGTCAGGGGGGGAAATGAAGATGTTCCAAGGATTTTACTAATGGCTTTAGCTAAAGACCAAAATTTACGACTGCCTAAAGGAGATGTAGCTAGTTCATTGCATTTTCGATGTTCGAACAACTTTTTAGTTTTAGTGATGATACTTTTGCAGATATTTCTAGCACCAACGTGTTCTACATGACTGTCGGCCGATTTATTAGATTTCCATTTAATGTAACATTTATTTCTTAAAGATATTGCATCAGCACAAGCCTTATTGAACCAGGGTTGGGAACGTGAATGACCTATACGGTACTGTTTTTTGGGAATGTATAACTCCATTCCCATGAGGATGACTTCAGATACTGAAAGAGCGATGTCCGAAGAAGAGGACGACTTAAAACAATATTCACGCTATGGAAAGGTTGCAAAGAAATCCCGTAAATCACTCCATCGAGCTGACTTAAAACACCACAAGGTTCTATCGGTTTTGCGAACAACAGTGGAATTAAGTACAGTAGAAATAATTTTTATTAGACAATGGCCGGAAAGACCTAAAGGCGAAAGAACGGAAGTTTTATAAACAAGAGGATTTGATGTAAGAAAGAGATCTAGAAGATGTGGAGTATGGTTAGGGTTATCAGTGATTCTTGTGGGTTCAGAAATCATTTGTATGAGATCACATGAAATAGCAAATGTTTCTGCACTATGACCAGAAGGATTTGTAGTAGATGAAAACCGAAGCCAATTAGAGTTATGAACATTGAAATCGTCTACAAATGAGATATCGCAAGATGGAAACTGAGACAGGAGATAGTCAACTTTCATACTAAGGTAATCGAAGAAGTCTTGAAAGTTACTGTCATTAGGAGACCTATAAATTCAACAGAATTTCACAAAATTAGGACCAGAGTGTTTAAACCAACTCACGTCAAAATTTGTATTTTCTAAGGAAGAAACCCTCTTGCAAGCAATTCTGTCCTTGATGTAGGCACATACGCCTCCTTTATATCGAAAGTTAGAGTGAAGGTGGTATTGAGGAAATTGCAAGTCGGGTGACTCGGAGCTTTCAGAGGAGACTTGTGTTTCAGATAGAAACAATATATCAGGTTGTAATTGTTCAAGATGTTGGTGAATAGCATTAAGATTAGACCTGATACCGCCGATGTTGCAGTAATCCGATAGGAAGACAGTGAGGGCGAGAAGGAAGAATAGGGATGAGAATAGATTAAGGATGATGGAAAAGATAACCGGCAGCCCTTGCCGAGCTCAGAAATCGGAGACCCAATATTAAGGAGCCCATAATAAGTATAAGTGCAAGTTCTTGCGTTTGGCACGAATCTTGATCTAATCATGCTTTTAATTCTACGTCTACGTACACTTTCGGCCTTTCGCTACGTCAGCCTCACCATATGCTTCTTCAAGCAACCGATGCGCCTCAGCTGCAGATTTCTTCAAATTGAAGAGGCAAATCAAAAGTACCCGAAATGACCCTTATTCGGCTGAAAACTCGGCATTTACGTACATAAAAGATTACATTATACGAATACAAAATCACTAATATTTTAAGGTTATGTTGTTGACAGATGTCCAACCTTACGATAATGACATTTTACATCTGACATTTTAACTATAACTTACTGGTGGCGAAACTTTTGTCAAGCGGCGAAAACTTATTTGTACTCCTATGTATCTTGCTCATTATTTGATAAAATTTTGTTGACAGATTAATTAGATTAAGAATGTTTCAGAAACGTTGCTGAAAAGATTTTGTTACAATTAATGAAGCCATTATGATACCTTGAGTAGCGTTTTATTCTTTATCTTAATTATTGCGGAACCTTTTGGATTGTGCAGTCTTTACGTCTTCCTTAGTTAAAAATTTTGTTAACGTATAGTTTACCATGCTGAATAATGATTGAGTTGACTATTAAGGTACGTGGAATGTAAGTAAGGACTTTATCGTAGTACAGCTGTGTGGAGGCTAAATTTAATTAAGACATAATAAAATTATGGTAAATTCTCAGATTGCGGATTTTCCGTTAGGAAGATTTCTCTATTACGAGCGCGTGGACGAAATTCTCACAATTGGCGCTTGTCGTTCTGTAAGAGATAAAAGCAACCGAAGGTCGCCCGTTGCCAAACGTAACAATAAAAGTTTAGTACTAAGCTGCATTTTAGTTTTGGTAACAATTAAGAAGAACAGTTTAGAATTTTTATAAATTGTAATTCAAACAGTATCGGATGCTAACGGATATGACCTACTTTAACGTTTGTTTTTTTACGTGACATAACAATGAATGACGTATCTATAGGCAACTACCGAGAAATACGCTTTGTATTTGTGATACTGTTGACGTTGCAATCTTAGTACCTTAAAGTGACACTCCTTTTTATTTATTCACTTACGTGTCATTAATGAGCGATCTAAATTTACGTAGACATTTTATATGCATTTTTTCCTATTTTATTTTATTTTCTGTAATATACATGTAGGTCACTGATGTGTTTATTTAAGACCCGAAATCTTTAAGCACGGTGGATTACTGAGCAATGTTGCCGGCATGTTACACATTTAATAATGCAATTGGGTCAATGTTTTGATCCAAATTTAATATTGAAGTACCGATTTTAATGAGTAATATTGGTGTGTATTTGATTGAAGGATTTATGTTGAGCATAATATTTTGTTAACTGTGGTTAATAATGTCAGACTACTTACGGCATTTTAGACCTTGCCTTATTTTAAATAAAGATAAAAATTTATGCGAGTCTGTGTTACCAATTTATAGTGGATTTTTTGGTAACAGAGTATTTTTCAGATTTATTGGGACAGCTTAAAATTTTAATGATTAAAGTAAGGTTTTACGTAAGTTATTTTACAGGTTTAGTGGAGTTTGCATTCGTGTTTTATTCATACAACTTTAGATCGGGTTTATCACATTCCCTGTTATAAATTTTAGAGCAGGTGACGCGCTGAGCAACAACATGTCTCCTAGCAATTATGAGTTGATAAGTACGGACCATAGCCCATCCCACTGCGTTATGTCAGAAATATGTACTTTATCTGTGCGAACTAATGTGCTAGGGTACATTTGGCCTTTAACAACATGTAAGCATAGAATTTTGTTACTATAAGTCCACTGCGTTACGTCAGAAATATGTACTTTATCTGTGCGAGCTAATGTACTAGTGTGCATTTGTCCCTTAAAACATTTAAGCATAGAATTTTGTTACTATAAGACGCATTTTTTTATTTATCGTGATTACAGGCATACAGATGCACCCATGCATATACGCACGATCCCACCAACATACGAAGTATGTTACTATGTACGTGTGTTTAATAATCAATATCGCAAAATTCATTGTGTGTTAATATAGCATAATTGAAGTTAATTCATAATTCAGAAAAAGCTTCGATAGTGGACGAGTTGCGGTGACTTCAAATTTCTCGACTGTCGATTCAGGTATTTCATAGTACTTCTGTGTGCTGAGGCGTATTTTACTCTGTAACAACCCATTTTGAGTTGTATTAAAATATACCGTAATTTACGTTCTTCGTTCATTTAGTTGTAAATTTAAGAAAAAAAGTTTTTAATTATTAATGAATCATAAGTATGTGGTAGGCAACTTAATTTGCATTTCAATGTAACTTAAGTTGCATATTTGCGCACTGCTACATCACATGATATCGTAAGCGTCCTTATAGCATTATTTGATGTATTCTGTTTGGAACAGAAAGTCATTTTTAGGTTTCCACCTAAATTTTGTGAAAAGTGACATTGATTTAATGGTAAGATACATTTAACTCGTAGTATATTAAAATCTAAAACATTTGCTTTTTGCAGGCACCTTCTTTTTTTACTTTTACTTGTACTTTTGGCATTTTTACCACTTTTTCCCTTATTTTATATAATTCGAAATTTAAATATTTAATAAACATAGTTTGTATATCTTTTATTTTGACATTTTGGTGAATTTTTTATTGTATCCTCGGTTTAGTTATTCCGAGCATAATCAAAAAAATAACTTGGCGTCCGAGACAATTTTTATTATTGTTACATTGCAGTTTCTATATTGATGTTAAGTGGAAATAACCAAGCAGAAATTTGTGGTAATTAAGCAAATCAAAAAGATTGAACCGGCCTACTTTAATCTTCCGACTGGGACAACGGCATTATCTTTATTGAGTGTTTTGGATCTCTAGTTCATGTAACGATTTGTTTTGAAAACTTTTACACCCAGTTATTATTAAATTATTTATACCACGGCTTTTAAACCACCACAACATTATAACTCCTTAAGATAAGAACATGTGGTCACTTGCTCCAAATAGCTATAGTGGAGACATCGGTAGCTAAAACTAAAATTCGTTGATTAAAGGTTAGAATGAGACGTAATCATCATTGACCTAGAATGCTGAACACAAAAATAATTATTTAATTTTAATTGCAATTAGAAATCCGAGTTTATAATTAGGTCTACATAATAAGGAAAAATCAAAATTTACACTAAAATAATCCGAAAAAAGGAAAAATTTACAAATATACGTATCCAATGTAAGAATAAATGGTCCAAAATAAAATTTGAAAATATATATTTAGTCGGGCGGTAATACATTAACAATAATACAAAAAATTTTCACAAGTAACTGGAAATAAATAAATTGTCGGCAACAAGTAATTTTTGTAATACCGTAATTGAAAAATATTAATTAAATGTGAAAATGTAAACTTTCACTATTAACACTCATAATAAAATACTTATCTTTTTTGGGGTTTTTTAATGGTGTACTTTAAATTATACAATCTAAACGTTTCGATAACACTTACAGTTATCTTCGTCAGTAGTAATGTTTGTTAAAAATTGTTAAAGATGTAGTAAACAATTTAGTAAACAATTGTCAAATTTGAAAAATTCAAACATAAACATAAGCCTGCTATTAATATAACAGTTTGGGAAACATAAAGCCAACTATAAAATTTTTAGTAAAGAATAACTAGGTCATAGAAATTAAATTTTATCAAAGATGACAAACCAGAACACTCTCTACGACGAAAGCTAACATAATAATAATAATAATAACATCATAACTCGATTAAATTTTGTTAAATGTGTTTTTTGGCTGACAAATTTCATTGTTAGCTTTCGTCGTAGAGAGTGTTCTGGTTTGTTACTACATCTTTAACAATTTTTAACAAACATTACTACTGACGAAGATAACTGTAAGTGTTATCGAAACGTTTAGATTGTATAATTTAAAGTACACCATTAAAAAACCCCAAAAAAGATAAGTATTTTATTAATTAAATGCTTTGTAAATTTAACGAAAAAGTTATTTATTGTAAGAAAATGATTGTGCTTAATTAAACCGTTAATGATGTATTAAAAATTAGATAAACCTTGCACAACAAGAAAAAATAACACTTTAGTTTCGGTCAATTAATTTATTAATAACATATTTCCAGAAATATTGAAAATATCATACTTTTGTAACAAGGAAAATAACAATCTAATCCTTGGTCGACTCAATTAATTAAATATTTGCACAAATAACCTAGGTATAAAAAATATATTATTTTGTTTGCGGTTATCTACAATTTTTAATTAAATGAAGTATTTGCACAAGAATAGGGAAAAGAACTTTATCCGTTAAGAGAGTGCCAACACTGATTACTGTAATTAACTCAGTAACTAGTACGACGTTAAAACTAAAAGTCACTGATCGCTAGTAGAATTGTTACTCTTAGCTCGAGGTCTAACGTTTTCTTCGCTTTTAACT
The DNA here is from genome assembly GCA_036346205.1 of Vesta saturnalis. Lineage (NCBI taxonomy): Eukaryota > Metazoa > Arthropoda > Insecta > Coleoptera > Lampyridae > Vesta > Vesta saturnalis. The sequence continues at coordinate 3,562,139 of JARFJB010000602.1, forward strand.
GAACTATAATGTTTGCTTAATTTCCCTCATAGCTGTTCTTTGCTTGCGGAAAAACGGTATGGAGCACAGTCAATAATGTCTTTTTAATCTGATTTTCTATACTGCTCGGAATTTATTTCCGCTTATTATTATTCCTGTGAATACACTATTGCACATCATCGAGTGCGTCGCGGTGTTCGAGAGACACGTCGATGTCATGTCCTTTGGAGACATCTGAAATTTTATTTATTCCGATGAACTCAAAGCCACGATTTAAGAACGAACCTTGGTGATTAATACAAAAAGTAGGTTATGGTAACCTCTACGTTTGAAATGTTTGTGCATGCACATAACTTCCTAGTAGGACCAATCGTCGCATTAGAAGTTTCTTTTACCATAACACTACAAGATTCCATCTTGTTTTCAAATAGACACAACTTTTTTTGATGTTACAAAAATATATTTGAGCCTGTATACATTCTAGCCGAAAACCGAGGTACTTCAATAACAATTTCTGTACGGTCGGTAGTTGTTCAGAGATTTACATGCCTTTGATTTTAATAACTGTTTTTGTAAAGCAGTTTTGACACTCCATGACAGCGCTCAGTTCAGGAGGCGCAAATATTATTTTGAGAACCCGATACGTCGGGTTGTTTACTTGAGCCAGACACGACCACTTTCGCACTACCGTTGGTCTGAACATGTTCAAATTTACCGCACTTCCTTTTAGTGAAGAGTGTTGCTTCTAAACTTACGGATCTTTTAATCCGTTCTCTCTGCTAAATCCCTTAACGTGGCTGATTTCACATGAACGTACGGTTTGTAAGAGTTTACAAGGAACTGTCGGTTCCGATAATAAGCGACCCAAGCTCTTTTTAGAGAAAACTATTGAATAAAATCTTGTCGAAAAGAATTTTTATTTCACTAATGTGATAAATATCGTGGCCACACTTTGATACAAATTTTTCCTTGCACTCATTTATTTTTGTGTACATTGAAGTAAACGATCTTCGATTACCTCTGGGTTTACACAGCTGTTATGTTAAATTTTGTTATATCAATGTTTTGGGTTTAATTTATGGTGACCTAAGTTCAAAGAACGTATTATTTATTCGCAAGATAAAATTTAAAAGTAAGTAAAAAATAAATATGATGTGGGTTAAGCAAATTAAAATACTTTTTTGGGTTTTTTAATAGTGTATTTGTATATTAAAGTTATGCAATCTAAACGTTTCGATAACACTTAGAGTTATCTTCGTCGGTAGTAATATTATCTATTAATTTATTATTAATATTAATAGTAGGCTTATATCTATGTTTTCAATTTTTCAAATTTCACAAAATTGTTTCAACATGTTTACCGCTGTAATTCATAACGTTCAATGGGATAATCGCTGTATTTCTAACGAAGTTGCATAGCTGTATAGGAGTAAATTATACATGAGGGAAATGTTCAGTTTAATACAATTTTTAACTTAAAAATAAATATAAACATAGAAATAATAATTTATTTATTTTTAAAAAGTCCATGAATAATACAATTTGTTTTAATACGCCATATGTAATTATATATGTATGGCCAGTCACCTAACCTTTACCATTAAAAAATAAGTTTGAAATTTAAAAAACAAATGATAGTAGTACACAGGCACCCTCCGCCATCTTGGATGTTGTGACGTCACTTCCGGTGCACCACTTTTCTTACACGCCCACGTGGGAGGTGTATTTTTTCACCCCTATGGTTTCTTTTCGGAGTCCTTTTTCAATCCCTTGATGGAATTTTCACCCTAATTAGGACCCTTTTGGCTGTATTAAGAAATTTTTTAAAGTTCATTAAACAGTTATGCAACTTCATTATGATTGGAAAATGGCAATCAGTCGACAACGTGTTAATTAATGAATTATAAGTTTTTGTTATGAAGGAATAAGTTCAAAGGTAAATATGTAATTAAAAATTATTATTAATTTTATTAAATACATAAATAAAAAGTTTACCTCGAGTAGGATTTGGACCTACGCCCCGTACTTTGCTAGTGTACCGCGCTAACCAACTGCGCCATCAAGGTTCAAGCACCAATCGATGTAAATTTTGTCTTTATGTATGTAGAACTGATGTAAATAATAAATATAATGAGATTACAATCAAATTACTTATATTAATGGAATGTGAACCTGCAATATCGCAATGATTCACACACACCAAAGCAACTTGACTAATATTAAATTATTACAAGTTTTTATTATGAACGAATAAGTTCATAGGTAAATGTGTAATTAAAAATTATTATTAATTTTATTAAACACATAAATAAAAAGTTTACCTCGAGTAGGATTTGAACCTACGCCCCGTACTTTGCTAGTGTACCGCGCTAACCAACTGCGCCATCAAGGTTCAAGCCCCAATCGATGTAAATTTTGTCTTTATGTATGTAGAACTGATGTAAATTCTAAATATAATGAGATTACAATCAAATTACTTATTTTAATGGAATGTGAGCCTGCAATATCGCCAAGATTCACACATACCAAAGCAATTTGAGTAATGTTAAATTATTATAAGTTGTTTTAGTTATGAACGAATAATAATTTTTAATTACATTATTAATTAATGTGTTTACAAACATTTCAAAATTTTACTGTCTTGGATTTTTGTGGGCCTGGGACACCTTGGCAGTCGTTTTTATATGTCCACGTGAGCATCATATTTTGGTCTATTTTGTAAAGCTAATAAACAGTTGGATTGTTTTTGATATTAAAGAATCTAATCAAGATAAAAATAACATATACAATTGATTTTAAATACGCTGTTAAATTCTATATAATGATAGTAAAAACAGTTAATGGGTATTGCGTAATCAGTTTATTTACTTGTTATACAAAAGTGAATGTACGATTTCGCAATTGAACGTAAACAATAATAATAAACATTTCTTACGTACATGTATGTATCGGGGCTTTTAGCTAGCACAGACTGGGTTAGTTAGAGAAATGCAATGCAATTACAAATCTGTATAATTAAATTAAATTACTAACTCAGAATAAAACATCTATCAAGCTCTTCGTGTAAACCGCCAACAGCCAAAACCAAATATATATTTGCGCAAATAGGTTATTTAATGTTATGATGTATGCAGCGAATTGCCTGTGTATTCTTCTTTAAGCTAGATTTCACCTCTATATTATTTTACATACATACATAAAAGTTCTGTCTCATCAGAAATACCTCTGTCAAAAAAAAACCGGCTTTAGATTTTATAATCAGGTTAAGCATACATGCTGACCTCTTATTAGAGTACTATTTTTAAATTTTCGGGTTTTACCGATAATGGGGCTGCCATACCAAAACATAAGCCTATTTTACATACAAGCTCTACCTTTGCAGAAATGCCTCTGTGAAAAAAGGAACTTAGATTTATAAAACAGGCCCCTAGGAAAGATATTAGAGCGCGGTTACAGAAACAGGTAGCGTACATTATACATAAACCTGTAGTGAGAAATAGGTACATTGTAGGTAACATTCCTTTTTGAGTTATGACAGGCGGGGTCTTTGCTGTATGAGAAATCTAAGTAAATATAATGACAGGTATAAAAACCTACGATGCATCGTTTAGGTAACTGACCCAGGAAGACTATTACGGAAAACATTCATTAACCTTGGCACCATAAACAACCCTAATTAGTCCTAGAAATATATCGCTAGGTGACGCCGCCTCTATTACAGAAAACATTCGCTAGTTTAAAAATATACCACTAGATGGTGCCACAAACAAAACCCTGATTAGTCCTAGAAATATAACGCTAGACGGTGCCACCTTTATTACAGAAAATATTCATTAGGCCATACACAACTAGATGACGAGACAAATTCAAATCTCTCAACAAGCGCCACGACAGGAGGGCGCAGGCCCTAACACAGTTTCTTATGTTATGTCTTATAAGCTAACAATAGGTCCCTTATTAGAATACAGGTTCAAATGTCTCCCAATAAGTAATTAGAATGTAAACACTTAAATACAAATTCAAATTTCCCGCCAAGGGGCCAGGGGCTAAAACCCGAAAAGCAAGTTGCGAACCCTATGTCTGTCTTATAAGTTAGCATTAGGCCTCCTTATTATTATTATACAAGCTCAAATTTCCCCTCATAGATGGCGTCACAAACAAATTCAGATTTTTGGTCTTGGGCCTGAAAGTAAGTTGCTAAGCCCTACATATGTCAAGTTAGCATTATACCCCTTATTATAATACAGATTCATATTTCCAGCCATAACCTGCAGAAATTTAAATACAAATTCAAATTTCCGTCATTAGGGCCTCGACGAGGGACAAAGCCCCGAGAGAAAGTTGCGCAGCCCTACACCTGTCTTATAAGTTAGTATTAGGCCCCCTTATTAGAATACAAGTTCAAATTTCTCGCAATAAACAATCAGAATGTAGAGATTTAAATACAAATTCAAATTTCCCGCCAATGGGACATGGGCGAGAGCAAGTTGCGAAGCCCTATACCTGTTTTATAAGTTAGCATTAGGCCCTTAATACAATACAAGTTTAAACAAATTCAAATTTTGGTGCAAAGGGGCCACACGACAAGGGGGCTTAGACCCGAAATTTAGCATTACGGCCCCTTGTTAGAACACAGTTTCAAATTTCCCGCCAAGGGACCACGACAATGGGCGACGGCCCACGAACAAGTTCCGATCACAACAATGGAAGCGAAGCCCTGAGGGCAAGTTGCGAAACCCAATACCTGTGTATTAATTATGACTTCATAATTAGAAACAATATGGCCGCGAAATTTTATTATTAAAAACAAAATGGCCGAGGCGTTTCATTATGACTCATAATTAAAATCAAAATGGCCGCGGAATTTGATTATGACGTCATAATTAAAAACAAAATGGCCGCAAAGAGTGATTATGACTCATAATTAAAATAGTTGGACTTTGACCTCATCCCCCAGGGTCACGTGACTACCTCCAAATGGCGTTTTGTATTTCTGACCCATTTCCAGAAGAGTTTTTGGTTTCCCTCAAAATCATTGTGCATTTTCTCTCCTTCCTCAGCCATCTCTTCCTCTTTACTTATTTTCACTGCCTCTTCCGCTTCTTTGTTCTTAATCTATACACCTCATACAATCGCTTTTTTTCAGTCTCATTTTTTACAGAAACCATTGCCATGCACGCATCTTTTTTCTAATACTGCCTTTCTTACCGATTCATTCCACCAAGCACATTTTTTTCTGTCTACCACATATCCGCACAGCACAATTGACAACAACAGTATTTCAAGCTTAACCATGCACTTTTGTCATTGTCTTTTATTTGTTCATTCCGCACTGCTTCATTCATGTTCAACTATTTACTCACAGCATCTGCATTATACATTATATAAAGGGGAAAGGTTATAAAATCGATGTACTCAATTTTTAATTACAATTTGTTGATTTTCTATTATGCAACTGTAGCGCAATTGTCTGGTTAATGGCCTAAATTAAATAAATCTTGATAACACAAATATAGTACCTAGGTACACACTTTTCAAGAGCTCGTCTTAAATCTAGTGATGTAATAAGTCTGGTATTGGACCTTGAGTTAAAAATGGGATATGAATATTATTGTCTCATGGTGAACACAATCAATAATGATCATCTTCAATTTAGTTAATTTATTCCTAATCAATTAGGAGTGAGTCTGACTGCTAACTTTCTTATGCTAGTTTTGCATTTCTAATAACTAATTGTAACATCTTTAAGTGATACAATAATTACTTTTTTGTTATTGTTCTGTTAGTGTACTATATTACAAAATATCATCTTTAAATAAATTTTTACTAGTTTTAATTTGTTACTTAATTTAGTTACAATTTACACATTGTAGGATCTGAATAAAACAAATCATGAAATACATTTATAACTGCTTTTCTTTAATAATAAATGCTTTTTTAAAGCACTTGATAATAACTAGTATAAACATAAAAATTAAAAATACACAAATTACAGCAGCTACCAGAAGGCAGATTATAACATCTAAGAACAAATACTGACTCCATGAAATATCTAATAAGGGACTTCTCAAATGTGTTGCTCCTTTATGACGTAGAACATACTCAGTCCACCAAACAGCTTTATCCAAACCCGTCATTGGTTGATCATCCATTAAATCAGATAAATCTCCTATTGCGTTACGGTATCTACAACATACAATTACCCAAAAACTTTTAAATACTCCAAAAAACGTACTTTGGATTGTGAATTACTTCGTGAATTGTGTTTTTAAAATTATCTTTTTCTAATGTTGCACTATCTAAAGATAATGCAATACCTTTCCGTACCATTTTCTTCACATTTCTGGCCTGATCACCAAAATATGGTATGGCAACCATTGGAACACGAGCATAGATGGCCTCATCCATCGATGCTAAACCACCATGTGTTATAAACAACTTTATATTTGGGTGTTCTGAAAAAGAGTGCAATACATTGAATTTTCTGTATATAAAAGCTTACTAAGTACGTCTGATTGAGGAAACCATTTTGAAATGATGACATTGTCAGGTTTATTTTCTAAATTGTCAAGTTCGAATTTCCAAAGTATTTTATATGGTAGTTCCGCAAATGTATCTATTATTATTTTACGAATGTTAGGAGCAATGTCTTTACTTTTTACATTTGTCCCCAAACTGAAATAAATAAAACCTTCATTAGAAGAATCCAAAATAGCTTTCAATGCCTAAAAAATTAAATAATGTACAAGGGATTATTGTAATTGTGTAATTACTTCTGGTAATGGTTTTGAGGGTTCTTTGTGAATTCCTCTGACATAAACTAATCCAGGTCCTACAGGGCGTGGACCGTCCAAAATTGGGTGCTCATTTATAAATATCATGCTAACATTCTGCATTATTTCCCTGGATGTTCCAAATCCTTCGCCGAAATATTTCCAAATTAGTTCATTACAGATATGTTCCTTGACAGGCAATAACACTAAATACATGAATGTGTATTGAATTACAGAAGTTATTCGTTCTAAAAGTGTTTCAGGCTTATCAAATGGTAGCAAGGGATCAGGATAAAGAACTGGATGAGTTGGTATACCAATCACACTGTAATAAACTTCTAACATAGGAGCGATGGATATTCCTATAAGAGGACAATTAAACTTCTTTGAAAACATTGCTGGTAGTGGAGCTATAGACTCTACCATTACAAGATCAAAGTTTTGGCTAGGGTCATTTATTAATTTTTGTACTATAGGGTGGTTCATTTGTACATCTGTCAATTCATAAATGAGATCAAAAGCAATTTGAAATATTTTTATCACGTTTACACCAGCATGGACTAGGTTTAAAATGTGTTTATCCCATAATTCATAACTAGAATGTAAATCAACTTCAGTTAGATTAGATAAATGTGGATTGTTCTCTGGATCTGTCGTTAATAGAGTTACTTGATGTCCACGTAAGGACAACTCTCTCCAAAGAGGTCGAAATACTAATTGATGACTGTAGGATGGTGTTGCTACAATAGCCAAAATTTGTGCACTTTTTGTAAAAGTCGTTAAGTTTAGTAAAAATAGAAATATTAAACATTTCATAATAATTTTAGTTATTAATCAAAACTTAATTCTATGATGTAACTGATAAACGCAATTGTTAGTTCTATTATCAATTGATTATTATTTTTTATCCAGATTACCAGCCTTTACTTATACACTAATGACATGAGATAATTTAAAAACAGTTTGGGATGCAACCCAAATTAAATTGTTGTACGAGATGATTTAGGACAAAGTTATAGGTTTTCAAAAAGTGCTTCAATAAAGAAAAAGCATAATTATAGGTACATGACAAAAATGTTTACAAAGTTTTTCAGAATTAAATTTTAAAGAATTAGGATATTAATTCGTTGATTTATTACATTTATTTGTGTTGTTTAATTTAAGAATGCATTAAAAAAACGTTGTTACATTTGTCCAGCAATAATATTAAAGAATAATTTTTAAGTTCCTTTATCATAATTTGATACTTTGCTGATTTTATTTAAATGCAAAGAGTAAAAAATAATTTGGTATTCAACAGGTTATGAAATTTGACATTTAAATTTCCTTAAAATCCATAGAGTTACATTTTTGATTTTTACATAGAATCTTTTTAATACCGTGGAATTACAACTACACTTATAAAAATGCGATTTAGAACATTTAAGAAAAATTAAATTGATTTTAAGGAGCCTATTCTGTATTGTGTCGTTAACTAACGATGTCGTAATGGTAACGACTCGAACTTGAACGATAGTTATATTCTATATCACTGTCGTTAAAGAAATAATCGTTGGATGATCTTATTAATTCTCGTTATAATAGTCGGCAATATGAACAGAATTTGTTGACATTAGAACTATTTCAAAGCGGACAATAATAAATGTCAAAAAACATAACCTCACGGAGATAGAGAAAAGGTAAAAACGCGCAATGTATTTTATATTTGTAAAATATACCTACACATTTTGGTAAGCTTTTAAGTTAATATAATGTGGGATTAAAAAATTTCAGACAAATCATCATGGCTAACCAAACTCCAAAACGACCATGAGCTGGCAAAACAATAAGAGGCCAATACATACTGTACATTGAGCACCTCAAATCAAACAAGGCCTTTATTAGGGAGAACAAATTCGACGCGAATCAACCTCACATCATAGAGGAAACCTGGGAAAAATTAGTGCAATTACTAAATGCTGGTGGCCCGATAAAAAATGTAAAAGAGTAAAGGGTATTTGTAAATACATCTACAATTGTATATTACATAAACATATTCTAGGTTTTTACTGACTGGCGGCCTCAAACCAAACGAAAGGCCAGAAAATTGAAAAGTGCCCAAAGGCAAACTGGAAACAAAGATGTGTCCGAATATTCCCTAACAGACATCGAACAAATACTTATGGACACAATTGGTTGGGTTGTAGTCGACGGAATGTCAGAAACTCCGGAATTTCGAATATGTTTTAAAATCTTTTCTTATGTTGTATGTAATAAAAAGGTGGCATATTAACGACTTCTTCGGCATCTTTGTCCGTCAATGAAAACATTGACAATGATATGGAAAATAAGGAGAATATTGCTATTACTTCTACAGCAGCTCCATCTAATGTACAGGAAGTCGGTTCTGAGCAATCTTTGAAAAGAAAGAGATCAACAGTAATCAGCTGCTTAACCCTTTGACGCCGGATTTATTTTTTTTTCTCAAACTAACGAACAATTAGGGTTCAGGTAATGTATAAACAGAATTAAAAGTTAAGTCAAAATTGTAATTAGCTCTCCAAAGTATGGTTTCACGGTGAAACCAGTAGGCTATAATATTTATTACACGTTATGTTATTTCTTATGGTAGTCTCGAAAGCAATTCTTCTTATCCGAAAGACACAAGCCAACATCGCATCTGAAAATAAGAAATACATAGTATCAGATGGTATAGATAATGTTTACTATCATTTTTTTACCTGGAACACGCCCACCTGGTTCTATGTGGTATTGCCGTAGTGCTGCACAGAGCACACCTTCTGGAACTCCCATGGACAGGCATGTGAGCACAGGAGTCATAACAAATCTCCTGGGGCACCGTAATCTTAAAATTATTTTGGGAACTAGAAGACAACGGCCTCCCTCTTTGAGAAAGGTTTTCGGCAGCTCCAATGAGACCCGCACACACGGCAATTTTAAATTCTTTTAGGCTCAATGTACCAGAGTGTTTAGTGTTTGACCGTTCTTTGAACACTATGTAAGAGTTTACAAATGATATATCCAGTAAGTACCAAAAAATCCCGTGCCACCACTTTTTTGATTTACGATCGACTTCGTAAATGGATTTGAGCATATCCAGTTTATCGACATAACCCATATTTTTATTATAATTTGCTACTAATGATGGGCAAGCAATTTCTAGAATATTATCATCTTTATTCTTGAGAGTAGTACCTACATTTTTGTTGGGATCAGCAAAGTTGCTCAAAAAATGAACACCTTTACGATCCTTCCATTTGAGGTATGTCAAACCATCTTTACTTACTCGCCACTCTGAATCGCCCCTTTTCATTAGGTTATCAGCAATTAGGTCTTCAGGTAGGTCTTTTCTTCCTCGTCTTACTGTGCCACAAGCGTATATCATTTCGTTCTGTAACTTTTTCTGTAGGGAGACAGAATTAAAATAGTTATCAAAATAAATATGATGCCCTTGACCCACCAATGATCTAGTTAGATCAGTGACAACTCTGGCGCCCAGATCCTTTTCTGCAACATCTCCCACTTTCCCTGTGTAGATCTGGAACTGACATGCAAAACCAGACTCGTCAGCGCGAATCCAAACTTTATAACCTCTTTTTATGGGTTTTAGAGGCATATACTGTTTTAGGCTGCTTCGACCTTTGAATTTTATCATGGATTCATCTATCGCCTGATTCATAGATGGCCTATAAGATTGCTGAAACGACTCGCTGAGCTGTGTTATAACTGGTCTCAGTTTATATAGTTTGTTGAAATTTTGTGAATTTTTTGTTGGCATTATAGCATTATCATTCAAATGCATATGCCCCAGAAGCCAAATAAAGCGATCTCTTGATAGAACTTGACTAATAAAGTTATCTCTAATAACAAAATTTGACGATCAATAGTCACGATAACTAGGCATTTTTTTAATTCCCATCAACATATTTATTGCCAAGAACTTTTTTATTTCCGTTATATTAGTTTGTGTAAACCTTGATGCATTACCATATTTTTGTAAGGCATACAAGTTGGTCTGGAATGCAATTAGGCCGATAAGCTCTATAGGAAAGATTGCCAAAAAAACTTGAGTTGGCGTCTCTAGATCGGGTGCAATATTTGGACCACTTTCCTTGTCAAAAATTTTGATGTTTTTAATGCAATTTTCAAGAGATTTTGTCCATATGGTTTTTTTTGATAACTCTCTATGACGAATTTGTGCAAGAGGAACGCAATCCTCGCTTTCCCTGCCAGCCATCATCTTCAGATATGACAGCATCTTCCTCAATGTCCATTGGTAAATTCATTATATCGAATAAATCCTCATTTTCTGGACTGTTTGAAAATACAGTTTGTTCATCTACCTCATTTTCGCTAACATCTCCTAATTCAGATTCATTATCTGATGGTATCTCATTGATAAAATGATATAAATCAGTTGCACTGAGTGTTTCTAAATTGCGAAGAGAATACGTCTTGTCATTTCCTGTAACAAACAAAAGCCTACTGGTTTCACGGCAATACCGACTAATGTTACATCAATAATTTTAGTGAAAAAGTTCCTAATTTACATTACTAAGAACTACTAGACCACTACTTAGCCTCATGAAGTCTAATTATAGAGTATACATACCTGCCATCATAGTAAATAAGTAGATAACACGCTATTTATCCTCTGAAGACAACGCACGTGGTGCACCTCAAATATAAACACATAAAAATGCTTACTGGAAGCGATTACACGCGCCTACGTTGTCAAAGCTCCTGAAGCGGCCACTATAGATCACGTGATTTAGCTTGGTTTGGTCGTATAACCAGTAGTACGCTGTACAGAAAATTAAAAATAGGTGGTTTTACTATGAAACCAGTAGACGTTAAAGGGTTAAAAGAAATCATCAATAAAGATGAGAAAAAAGAAAACGAAATCGACATTCTTCGAAAGATAAACGATAATCTGGAGAAGTTAACCGACATCCAAAGGATGAGACTAAAATTGCGACAGATGGAGCTTCAGATCAAGTATGAAGGGGTGACCTTTGTATTGGATAGTGATGACGATGAGAAAACTAGTTAGATTGTAGCCAAGTGCAATGTATACAGATTTTGACATAAAATGTAAAAATTAGTGTTTTTGATTGACTAAAAAAAATTTTGAATTAATTGATTCCTTAACATCCTTCCTCTATTTAACAAGGCTTCCGGATCATCAACATCATTACCTTCATCATTAATATTGTTGAATTCCAGGTCTTCGTTCACTGAAACAAACAAATTTATAAATTGTTCCTTAGTTAACCATTACTACATGGCATACTTATTTTCGACACCTCTATTTATCATTAAGTTATGTAGTGTCACACATGCATACATTATACGAGCTGCAAATTCTGGTTGATAATGTAGAATACGGTGTGGATTCAAGCAACGCCATACTCCCCTTATCAATCCAATTAACGTTCTATACGATTACGTATTTGACAATGTCGTTGTGTGTATCGAAACTCGGATGTATCAGGAGCAGCTCCATTAATTGGTGTTAATAAATAAGGCAACAAAGGATAACCAGCATCTCCAAATAAATATGAGTGTTCGTCTCCTGCGATAAAATTCCCATGCAACAAGTCCTTCACTGAACTCATTGTGAAAATAGCAGCATGATGCACACTGCCGGGAAATCGAGCATCAATGGGCAATATCTTGCAATTTACATCGCAGATCTTAAAAATTACAACAGGTTGCGAAAGTATAAGTAGACTAATTTAAAACATCATTATGAACTTACAAGTTGACAATTGAGACTATAAAAACCTTTTCTGTTCATGAATACGTTAGCAGGATATACCAAATTGATAGGCTGTGGTGTGGCTATGCCTATATATGTGTGCAATCAATGCAACCTACTATTCCTGGTAATTGAAATTTCTCAAAAAAACTACAAGAATTGAAGTATTACTGACACCCTATTCTTATCGACAACATACACACCCTTGCTTCATGTTGGCCAGATCTATTGCATTTTGTGGGAACCGTATGTAAGTGTTGGCTAAGTGATTTACAATTATATCAACAATTTCGTGTAAATTTCTGCTTACTGCTGGCTGTGCAGAAGACACCAGTCTATCTGCACCTACCGGCTTTTGGTAGCGCCCATGTGCCAAAAAACTTAACGCAGAAAAAAACCGTACAATAGATGGGGCTCTTGTTCGACGACTATTCACATTATTCAAAAATGGTGATATTTCCTCCAAGAGATCTCTTGCGGTTTCAATATTCAAATGAAAAGATTGCCTAAAGAATTCCTCTGGTAATTCGAAGGGATTTGATGCGTCGCTTAAATGGCGTCGATAAACGTTTAATTGCCTCCTACAATTTTGAGCTACTTTGAAGAACAGCAATGCATTACTTTCACTTGTACCTCTTCTTTCAAGTTCTTCTACCAACATATTGGCGATTTCTGCATTCATTAGGGCTAGTGAACAAATACACTTTTATATGTAAACATCCAACCTCAGAAAACTTAGGTTACTTTATTTTATACTGACTCCACGACTGGTCGGGCCTTGTCGTAGAATAACTACAAATTTACCGCCATATTGTCGTTAGTAAACGATCCAAATTAGCATACAGAATAGCGAAAGTCGTTCGCGAACGATAATCGTTGCGTAACGAGACCGTTAAGCCTTATAGAATAGGTCATGTTCTCAAAAGTCTTTTTGACCCACCTACGTTTTGTAGCGTTTATGTGTTACCCTACGAAGCACTTTTATAGAACTAATTAATCAAAAATTGAATTCACTTTATGAGATGTTTACACATTTTTCCACAAAGTTAATAGTTTTATACATATATATATATATATATATATATATATATTCACAAAAGGTGTAATTTAGAAAATCTTTTTGAAGCACTCTTTCAGAGCCTATTTATTATCCTACAAAACTGTTATATAGGAAACTTGTATACAGCTCAATCATTAAAAGGATCGTTATCTTTTTTGCTATAAAGATAACTTTCAAGATATTCATAAAATGTACGTTAACGCCCTTTATTAAGTATCATTATTTACGAACCTATTTTAATTCAATTTTGATAGAACTCTGATATTTCAGTAAGGAGAGGGGGGCACATTGTGATGCGGGCACATTGGGACGTTCTGCTTGTTTTATTTCTCCGCAACCGATTTGAGAATCGCATGATTACTGGTAGATGGTTTCACCGTTTGGCATGCGTTTCTTGAGCTTGATAAAATGTTGTGTTTTATTTTTGTAAAATTGTTCAATTTAATTGATAAGTGAATAACTTGTTTATATTGCTTTTATTCCATAACACAAATAGGTTTTTTAGAATTATTAAAATTTAAACTATGTTTTGTCTATATATTGTGATCATGCTATTTGGGACAAGCAATATGGGGTAAATCTTGATAGTATCCAAATGACTTCCAACGTTGTTTACTTTTTAAAAAATGTTCTTTTTTTTAGTACCAAAGTTATGATGTACCACAACTGGTGCATCTGTTCCTATTTTATTTCATAAATTAGAAGGCGGGTTGAAGTGAAACCATCAAGTAAATATGGGCAGCTGTTGTATATTTTTATAGTAGAAATAAGGTGTGCTTATAATATTATGATCTCAACAAAAGGGTAATTTCATTATAAGATTAATATAACTTGATAAATTATAAATTGAATTGAATAATAATTGAAATTGGTAGATGATCCGTATTAAGTACAATACCATGGTAAGAGTGATTATTACCCCTAATATGAATTAATATCGATGATAATTTGAAAGTTAATATTACATCACAATCAATTCATATTCAATGTAGAGAGGTCTCTTGATTTCATTGTTGATGTATTTTATTTTGACATTTCACATCTATAATGTAGCATATTTTAAAGTGGATGTTCCCTTGTAATAAAATGGCTCTCGGGTAAAACTGGCATAATGCTGACCTAGGGGAGATAGCCGGTGCAACACTAAAACATGTTCTCTTTGGAATACTGTGTGCGTGACTTATGAAATATGTTACCTTTTGGATCGTTAATTGTAAATGCAGACCCTTAACATGTGGTGTTGTTTTTCTCATACTGCAGTTAGCTATCTGTATAACTTGGTCATCACCATTTATGAAATACAGGCCTGTATTAAATTATTACTACATTGATTTATTAAGGTTAGAGTAGGGTGATAGCAATTTAATCTTGCAATAATAGTAGAGCTTGAATACGTATTGATCTAGGTATTTATAATTAATACTGATACTTAATTTATGTTGTTGTTCTTGTTGCAGTGAGGTTTTTTTGTAGTTCTTTTCCACAATCCGCAATAAAGATAGCAGAACTACATAGCACTTACTTATAAATTTATATAAAGTGGTTTATTGTGACACCTTCATTTTATCCTACCTTAGATACCCGCAACATATACCCCGTAGCAACTCTTTTACACAACGTAAGTGGTCCTACCTGGTTTTTATAACGATCATTTTGCTTAAATAGGCTCGCGCATTAACTTTGTTCTTGCATTTGAGTTGTGCAATCGTTAGACTGGCCTGGGTACATTACAAAGCGGTAATGCGAAAAACCGATAGAGCGTTAATATCAGAAGAAGATATGCCAATCGCAGTAAGTGATGTTTTAGAACGCCGTCGTCTGTTAGAAATACAGCAAAAACGTATAATCTGAAAAAATCAACTCTCGAAAATCGATTACTAAATATCAAGAAAAAATAATAAAAGAGAATGGAAGTACAAAAGACGAAATGACGCATAAAGAAGAGCCAGGAATCCCTGACAATGGTACTGTAGAGTCCACCGAAGCAGGAGAAGATAAGAACACAAAACAGGTAGTCGCAGAAGATCAAACAATACTTGATCTAGATGCTGAAAAACCTAGAGTCTTTTCGGCTTTATTGACTACTGGTATTCAGTGGAAATTTCAGTCTAAATACTCATCACAGCAGGTTTTTATTATCGAACAATAAATGCTTCTCTTTACTCCGTGTCCTCCATGGGTTGAATTGGTCTTTAGGTGCTGGCCCGCGTTGGTGTTGTAGTAGTCTCTAAGAGACTGTTTACTCGACGTTTCGGAAAGATCCCACTTGACATCTTCAGGATACGTTTAACTATTGGCTGCCGCTTCGTGTTACTCCTTTTGGTTGAGGTTTCGTGTTATACAACGTTCCGGGTCGCTGGTTACGTGACTTCTTACACAACGACAAACGAAGTGAAAGTGCAACGAAAGAAACCAAGAAAAACAAAGTAGAAAAAGTAAAAGCGCAACAAATGGACCAAAAACACGCAATCAAGCACGTAACCAGCGACTCGGCACACTGTATAACACGGAACCTCGATAAAAGGAGTTAATTCAATACAAGTAACACGAAGCAACAACCGAAAGTTAAACGTATCCTGAAGATAGCAAGTGGGATCTTGCCGAAATGTCGAGTAAACAGTCTCTTAGAGATTACTACAATACCAACGCGGACCAGCACCCGAAACACCAATTCAAAATTCAATATATATATATATATATATATATATATATATATATATATATATATATATATATTTGCTATAGGGGCGCAAACTTTAATTTTAAAGGCGCGTAATGAGCGCCTAATTATACACAAGTTTAAATTCCATTATTTAAAAAAGACCCGGTTATTTTCGCACACCTCGTTAAATATATGGTAACGCTAAAATCACGTGGTTAAATACGGTGTTGAGGATAAGGGGAAGACGTCATTTAACAGTTGCCGAGTGTATGTTAACGCTAATCGATACAAGTCAACATCATAACCATTAACCATACTTAATTGTGGATATCGATCGCTTTGTTAGCCTTTTTGTAGTATTAATGCCCCTAGTTACTTGTTAGCGCAGATATATGACAAATAATGTTAAGGATAATGATTATTTAAAACAATAGAAGAATTATTAGATGTGGCTGTATTCGACGAATTGGATATGGCAGAAGAACTTAAGTGTTTAAAAAACCGCGCCTTAATGAATAACAATTGGTAAACACTACAACATAACGCAAACATATGATGTCACACCCTAGATTCAGCAAAATACCGTGCTCCGTAAAACATGTAATGTTACGCTATTATGTGCACTTGCGCAGTTAATAGTTATTTATGCAACAAGTGTAAAAAGTGAATGCTTATTGCATATGACGTGCGTTTATTCAACAAGGCCTTTGAACCGAATAGGGCAAGTTGAGTGCAATGAGCAGTTTTGCATACAGTTTTTTCTACGTTCATTTAAAACACGGTTTTAATAAGTCGCCGTAAGTATCTAAAAATTAAAAATATTTTATAATGTAATATTTAGCATTTAAATAGGAATGATTATCATTGTTAGCGTGATTTGCTGAATATTAAATTTTAAGATGCTTCAGTTGCCAGTACAATGATTTTTGGCCGAGTGTTAAAAGTCTTCTTTGTTACTGTCATTCATATCTTCAATATTTCTCATTTTATGCTATAAAACTATTTTTACACCTGCACCTTTTTTTAGTTTCTTAAACTGACAAACCAGAAGAACCTTTAATGAGTAACGAAGAAACATGTTTGTTATCCGTATCCCATTTATGGGGGAAAAAAATACTGAAATACAATGATAGAGTGAGCTAGAAACAACCTTCTTACACACAATCGTAATAAAACGTAATTTTTTTTGTAAAAATTTTAAATGAAATGAAAACTTTGATTACTTGAATTGCAGTAAATTTAACTATAATAGATTAATAATTATACAATGGCGTTATAACATTTCGCCTATTTAAACTGTATTACTTCAAAACATGAAATAAAATTCGTAATAAACTAAAATCTTTAGTACCTGCTTAGTCCTCTTATCAATCCATTTTTTGATAATTCTACATTTGAAGTTGTACCTTTTAAATCAAGTTAGTACGCATGCGTAGTGTGCAATAAAATTTTTAATCCACCTAATGATAACTTTTTACACTAAAAATTATGCAAGTGTTCGTTTTGTGAATGAACGTAAAAAAATAAATATAATGTTAACATATATCGGAGACTGTGTGATAACTCTAACATATTGATTTTTGTTTTGGGAAAAATTAAACCCCTTTATGAAACATTTTGTAACGCCTATGATATATTTAAAAATGAGGTTATGAAATTCAATTCCGTTAAGAATTAAATTGTCATTTAATAATGGCCGGTAATTTTTGGCAAAGTTCTCATCAGTAAGTTTAGTTACACATTTATAAACAAATTTGATTAAAAAATCTTTTCTAGTCAACAATGGTTATTGGATAAACAAGATTTAATAAGAGAAAGACAATACGATTTATCCCTATTAACTGAAGACGAATACCAAAAAATATTTATTTTTTTTGCTAGTGGTATGTTACATTTAGTAACGTTTCTCATTTTACCCCCAGTCTGTTTTTAGTCATACAAACATTAGGTGAGCAATTAAAGTTACGACAACAAGTTATCGCTACTGCCACGGTCTATTTTAAACGATTTTATGCTAGGAATTCATTAAAATGCATTGACCCGCTGTTACTAGCTCCGACATGCATTTTCTTAGCTTCTAAAGTAGAAGAATTTGGAGTTATTTCTAATTCAAGACTGTTAACAACTTGCCAACAAGTTAGTAAGTATTTTATCAAATTCCGCAATTTTTAGTTACATAAACTTATTTTCAGTTAAGAATAAATTTAGTTACGCTTATACTCAAGAATTTCCATATCGTACAAATCACATATTAGAATGTGAATTTTATTTATTAGAGAATTTGGACTGCTGCTTAATTGTGTATCAACCATATAGGCCACTACTTCAATTAGTGCAGGATTTAGGAAATGAAGATCAGTTATTTACGTTAGCCTGGCGGATTGTTAATGATTCACTAAGAACCGATGTTTGCTTGTTATATCCCCCTTATCAAATTGCGATAGGATGTATACAATTTGCATGTGTAATTCTTCAGAAAGATCATAAAATATGGTTTGCTGAACTGAATGTTGATATAGAGAAAATTCAAGAGATCTGTAGATACATTATAAATCTGTATGAGTTATGGAAGCAGTACGATGAAAAAAAGGAAATACAGGGTTTACTAGCAAAAATGCCTAAACCAAAACCAGCACCTCAAAGATAAACTGATTTAATAGTATTAATGCTTCATTGTGAATTTAAGATGTCACAGTTAGAGTATAGAATAATGCATTTATTTTTCCTGTAAACAATTAAAAAGAAATAAATTAGATTTTAATTGCTATGAGCCACTTGGTTGAGTGGGTAATAAATTATGTCTTCGCATATTGCTAATAACAGCATCAAGAGATGTAACTTTCTTTTTTGCACTTCCCTTAAGTGCATCTTCACCATCCTTTCTCATTTTTAATGTTGGTGAGGACGATTCATCCAAAAAGTCGAAATCAGATTTATCTTCCATTCTGTGAAAATTCTGAACAGTTAAAATATTTTTAAGTATGTAACTTACGGTACTGAATTATCATCTTCTTCAGGTTTATCTGTAACTTCAGGTGATGGTGGTCGATAACCAAGGCATTTCCATGATATTTCAGGTATTTCACCTTTATCCATCATAGAGTATAAACGCTCTATTTCTTCCGGGGAAGGTTCCCAATTGGTTTTGTCTTTTATTTCATCATCTGAACATTCTATACTCCAATCTGCTTGCATTTTATTGTAAATATTGTTTTTAAAATTTTAAAGGTTAAGAATAATACCGACATTTTACATACTGGTCAATTTGTATACAATTCATATGTACTTACAAGTATATGTAAGCTTTGTTTTATTTTATAAACTAAATGTCTTGTGTGGAACAAAACATGACCTTCCAACCTACAAAGTGGAAATTAAAAGAAATGAAGTAATGAATTTTTAAGGATAATTATGCAACCTCCTTTGTAATACCTTCATAATGAGAATAGGCAACATTGTAAAAACAACAACAATAATGTATTTCAGATAAACCTTGTCAGATAGAGGTTACTAAATATAAATGCTAACTTAAATAAAAATTCTAAAGCCGCCTGCTTCTATAAACAAAATTTTAACTAAGTTTAGTACATTTCGGGTACATTTTAAATAACTGTTAAAAAATATCTGCCCATCATTTTACTACCTAAGTGCGAAAACGTCATATGAAACGAGTTCCTTTTACTATTTTGCATATTAATATTAAAAATTTTGAAAAAAATTAAATTTAATTTGTCACCTTGTATACCAAGCTTCATCACGTTGAATTTAGCAACAATGGTATATGCGAGTGTGAATATAGGTTATAAACTTTCATTTGCTACTTAAGCATTGCCAATGACCTTAAATGTATTAAATCTAAAAAATATTTGGTGTGGAACAACACACGACCTTCCAACTTACAAATTGGAAAGTGAAAGAAATGAAATAATTTTAATAATAATAATTTTTATTGGTGCCCTATTTTACCTATTTAAAGCACGCCTTAGCGTGTTTAAATCGAACTTTCAAAAATGCGCGTTTTTTAAAGTTACCATGGCAACATCAACTCAAGAAACATGAAGTCTAAATGACAATTTTTTGATTATTGATCTGACAGGAGTACCTTGTAACGTCAAATACAATATTACTAACCAATTCAAAACCTTTATTCAAACATTATTTAACACTTTTAATTTTATAAATGAAAATAGAAAGCACAGTTAGTATTGTTAGATATATTAATTTTTATTTTCCATTATTAGTTCTTATTTCCATTTTTTGTAGTAATATTACTAGTATTTATGATTTCAAGGTACACCAATAAAAAAAATAGGGTAAAGTATTCGTGGATAAATGGTCTTTAAAACACTTACTCTATTTCGAGCACTCCGGTTGCGCCATCGTACTCGAAAAATCGTGCGTGTTTTAAAGACCTTTTTATCCACTTATACCTTAATATACTATTTTAGGAGAATTATGCAACCTATTTTATAATACGTTCATGAAGAAAATATGCAGCATTGTAAAAACAAAAAGGCCGTGACTGGAGGTACGCTAACTTGCCCGCAATTCGGCGAATTATAACCTCAATCTGTCTAAAAAAAAATGAAAATTAAAATCTACGGTAACCTAGGATCCAAGCTACGTTACTCTACAGTCCATTTCCACCTTTAAACAGATTGAGGTTATAATTTTCACATATTTTTACGTAACCCTAGTCACTTTCAAACAAAAACAATAATCTATGTCAGATAGAAATTTAAAATTTCATGTCAGATAGAGGTTAATAGATATATATTTAAAAAAATTCCAAATTCTCCCGCTTCTATAAAATTATCGATAATACAGTTTAAGCATGTTCAACCTTATTGTATTAATTTTTCATGCATTCTGGTTCCGTATTAAAATACTTTATATAGAAAAGTTATGTAAAATTGAATTATCCTTAAAAAATAAGTCTAGATAGATCTATATCTAGGGATTTTTATATCGTTAAAATTTGCAGCAGTTTCGGATATTGGATAAACACTAAATACTGCCCATAATAAATCCCTCTCTTCCCTCCGCTGGATTTCTTCTAAAATCTAATCAGCTCCAGGAGAAATGAAATGAAGCTTAAATATAAAATTTAAGTATTATGGTTCTAAAGTTATCGTGGATACTATCATACATACATACACACGCACGCGCACACACACGCATGCATACACGCGCGTGCACATGCTCGCACACACACGTAAGGACGCACTCGAATGCAAGCATGCACACACGCGCGCATGTGTGCGCACGCAACTGAGTTTTAAGTCCGCCAGTGAGCGTCCGAGAGACGGACACTCACTTACTTCATTTTATCAGGCAACCTAAAAGATTTGTTCGGTTTTTGTATACAGCAGTTCCATGAATATTTTTTAAGTTGTTGGTTGATTGCACATGTTTGTTATCTGTCATTCACTTTAGTACGAATCCTTCTTTTGTCGGGTACATATACACTTTGCGACAACTGATCAGTTCTGAATCTGAATCGCTGAAAATTGAAACGAATAAAACCTTAATTGGCGGTTGTTTACACTATGAGTACAAACTTGGTACTAAAGCTGCAGTGGCAGCAAGAAAAATATGTACCACATTCGGAGATAATACCGTAAGTGACCGAACAGCACAGAAGTGGTACAAGAAATTTTCTTGTTTCATCTTGAACGATGAAACACGCTCTGGGACACCGAAGATCATAAACAACGAGGATCTTGAACAGGTTATGGAAACAAATTTCAGTATAACGTACCTGTAGTTTGCAGAAACGTTCAATGTGAGTGATGAAACCATTCGTTTGGACCTTCATCAGCTAGGGAAGACGTGGGACCGTTTGCTTGGAACACTTTTACCCAACAATAATGAACCATTTCTTGATCGGTTGTTAACCTGCGACGAAAAGTGGATATTATACTTCAATTCTAAGCGTTCGTATCGTTGGTTGTCACCTACTAATTCGGTACCACACACTCCTAAAGTTTCCTTGCACCCAAACAAGATTTTATTGTTTGGGTCTATTGCGCATTTTTGGAAAGGGGTCAAACCATCACTGCCAACTTATATTGTGAAGAGATTCAGCGAGCACAAGCGGCACTCATCCAAAAACAGCCTTCTTTAGCCAATCGGAAGAAAGTGTTATTCTCACAGGATAACGTCAGACCTCAGACGACAAGATTGACCCGGGAAAAATGTCTGAACTTGGCTGGGAAACATTACCCCATCCTCTATACTGTCCTGACATATCACCAAGTGATTACCACCTTTTTTTGTCTTTTGACAACTGCAAAATCCATACAATTTTACAAGAGCGACATACAAGAAAGTGGTGTTAAGTTGGCAAAACAAACAAACGATTAAAATTTGAAAGCAAAAGAACAAAAACTAAAAATGTTTTTTTCAATAATGAGTTGCTCCGCCACCATTTGTAATGCACTCATTTAGACGGCGTGGCATACTATCAATAAAATGATACACAGACACATGGACAACCAGACACACAGACTGGCAGACACACAAGCACGCCGACACACAGGCACACAGACACAAAGACACACAGAGACACAGGCACCCAGACACGCCGACACACAGACACACATGCACACAGACAGACAGACACACAGAGACACGGGCACGCGGACACACGGACACACAGACACAAAGGCACACAGACACAGATTTTGTTTCATTTTTATCTTTATATGTGTGCAAGCAGTTAATGTAATAAACGAGTGTTGAAGTGTTCTAATATATACAACTCTTGGTTCACTAATGAACTATTTATCACACTTAAACGCGTAGTATGCTCTTTTGACTGCCGCTGTTACAGCTGTTCGTCAACTGATTTTTACCTTCCCCCAAGAATATACAACTACTCCAAATAGTAGCGTAGAGTAATGCAAAATTAAGAACCGAATACAATTTTTAATTGTATTGTAATTAAAATTTCAATTTCAAGCGGTATTGAATCACACAAACTGCCTTACATGACCTGAATGAACGGAATAATGGGAATAGGGATTAATGCGTGAGTAGGATAGATGGACCGCTTGCACAAATATTGTAGTGCATAAAAATAGTTTACAGTCAGACGAACACTTCAATTAAAACTTGTAGGAATCATGTTCCCAGAGCATTTTTGTATATCCATCGTTTCGGAGGCAAAAAATTACATTTTCAAATGTTAGCTTGAGCGATTGCAAGTAAATAAAAAAAGTCCTTCGTACCATCCGAAAAACTAGACACGATTTTCTACGAACACGTACACCAAAATTGTAATTCACCGTATTGTCTAGAAAATGGAACACTTCCAAAAACCTTCGACTCCGTATGCCGTTTGAAACTGAAAAAAAACGGTGACCCGTTTTGCTTGGACTACGAAGAGTTTTCCATAAAATTTTTGGTTTCATAAAGTCAAACATTAAAGCACCTGTTTGTGTGTCATATGTTATGGTCGAAAATGAAGCGGCACGTAACAGATATTTAGAGTGCACCGGACAAGCTCGGTGGGACAGGGGGCGTGGGCGTGTTTTTGAATTCAAAAATACTGAAGGTGGTTAGTGAATTCAAAAATACTGAAGGTGGTTAGTCGAGTTGTCGAAAGTCGCAAATAAGGGTGCGTCGTAATTAAAATCAAGTTAAGTAAAGGGCGCCAGACAGTTATTAAGACGATATTGGTAAGAATACACCTGGGCATGTAGATAAATCAGCCCCCAACAGTCAAAAGATCTCACTTACCTTATGTTGGCTACCTCCAAGTGCACGTCGGAGATGCTTCGAAACTTTGGCTCTAGAACAAATCTTAAAATATCCACACGCTCAAATACTAAAGCAGCGTGTGCGCAAATCAGCTGTTGGGTTTTAATGACTTCTTTAACTTTATATTTCGTTGTGTTACCCCCAACGCTTGTGAACAAAATAATGTAAATACAATAAAAAAAATAATGAACGTTAATTGCTACGCTTAAATCTCATTAACTCAAATTTATATACTACTCAACTCCAAAGCTCTGTCATTAATTGAACCAGGTTATGTTGATTACGAACATAGGTGTTGAGATGGAAGTTTTCAAAATAAACCATAAGTGTGTTAGAAACTGGTGTACCCCTATGTATTTTGGGCCATACAATCCATTTCTGTTTATAGTTTTCCTGTAGGAAGTAGAATAAGTTAGTTATAATTTAATTGATTGTTAAGCAAGAAAAGCACAGTTTTATATTTTTTCTCATTATCTGTGAATTCCTCAAAGTGAGAACATGTCACTCAGGGTGTACATGAATTCAAATTTAAAATGAATTGTGTTTTGTATAACATAAAATAATGCAAATATTAAACAAATGAAATTCTAAAATTCTCATAAGTTAGGTTAACGTGAATATTTGTCCGAGTGACTTGCTATCGTTAAACAATTGAAAGTAAATCATGTAAATCAATTATTTCGATTAATATAAAATTATTATAACGAAATTAGTATGGTGTAATCATTTTAATAGAATTAAAATTGAAAAGTTTCAATTAAATAAAAATCGAATGTAGATAAAATTATTGTATTTTGTGATACAATAACCTTAAATTAAATTATTATATTTGAAAATATAATAAATAAAATCAAAGTGCTTCTGAAAAGTGTTGAAGAAAATATTTATGCAGCATACCTATGCTGTAGATCTTCCACCGTTGGATCAATATTATTTATGGAATTCGAATTACTTCTGATTTGGATATTGGTACATCAATATTGAAAATTGGAGCAGCTGAAAGAATGCAAACATAAATGTAAGTGTATGAATCTTATATTTTTATGTGAGGTTACGTTGAATATTATTATTGCTTATCACCTATGTGCATGTGAGTAATGGATTTAGGTAAAGTATATACTAGTTTGGAAATAGTACAACCATTCATTAATTTTATAGTGATTCAATATTATTTTAAAAAGCAAAAGATACTTACCGAAAATATATCTTCGTTATTGCTTAGTTATGATGAAATATGTGCACAAATTCAGGTCAATGATAATCGCATGCGCGCAACTTGTTATATAATTACAGGTGATACAGTGTTTCAATACAGTTGAAAATATACAATTCCAGATTTTAAAATCACAATTGATTTTATTTATTAATTTTTTTTTGATACTGAACTAATACTGAACTCTATCCCATGGGATGCTAGTCGAGGAAATTTTATTAAACAAGTTTATCGTTAATCATAATAAATTAATGATGGCACAACGTGCTGAAGTTGTAATCAAATACATTATAATTTATTAAAGCAATTAATCTGAAAATATTTTGTAGGACTCAAACATGGGGATAATTATAATTATATTAATAAATATAAATTAAAACATTGCAAGAGATTTATGAATTTCACAGATGTCAATTTTATTAAAATTACATCGTAATATATATACGTATACTCCGTATAAATACACAGGATACGTACTATTTTCGATGGGAGGAGTTAGTCGATATCAAATCATAAAAATATTTACATCGTCGGGTAAACGAAGATGTCGTTCGTTTAAACCAGATACATCGAGCGTCGCGACACCACCGACGCCAGACGTCGGTTTTATTATCTCGGTTAATATCTCTTAGATTACAAAAATAAAAAATCCGTCGTACTCGTCTTGACAACCACAAAATTTGTCATCTCTTTTATTTTTTCGAATTTCCGCACTCTATTAATTCGAAAAACATAGAAATTCGATTTCGAAGTCGAAATTTTCGACTTTTCCAACTTTTGACCACGGAGTCTTCTTTTCGAGGCCAAAATTATAGTAAATCGTTATTTCGAAAAGAAAAAGACGCTGGGGTAGAACTCGTCGCCTTATAGAAAAATTAAAAAAAATCACATTAAAATTACAACGGGAAGTGGTTAAAAAAATTGCCAAAGTTGCGATTTTTCGACTTCATATTTTGCGCTATAACTCAAAAATTATAAATGAAACGAAAGTGGAATAAGCGGCAGCCGATGCGCCCCGTAAGGACACGTCGTTCAGTTGTGAAATGTAAAATTACAAAAGTTTATTTATGTAAATTTTCAAAAATCGAAACGTCGAGATAACTCGAAGCCGGTACCCATTAGAGAGAATCAGAGCCGATTTTGTTCATTTTCGCACCAAAATCCATCTATTTGGACACTCCTCACAAATATTTAAAAAAAAATGTGTTTTGTTCGAAAAATATCTGACGGCCATCCCCTTTGATTTTTATTTTAAATTTTGAAAGGCCATTGCGTCGGAACTAACGGACTGATTTTGACGAAATTTTTTTCCCCGGTTCGTTTCGACGAAAGGAATCGAAAGAGATGGGGAAGCCCCCTACCCCAATTCCTTTTTATTTTTATTGACATGTAAATTTCCCCATTTAAAAAGCGTTGAAAAAGTTCGTAACTCGCTCAAATCCGATCCGATTTTCGAGCTTTAAATGTTCGATTCTAATTCGATAGTGAACGTATTTTCATTATATAAAAACCCAAACCGTGAAATGGTACGTCTCGTACGATCACGTTTCCAAAGCACATGTAAAGCACACGTACACATCGGACACTTAGACCGTTTCCCCCACCCATCGCGTGATTTTTGCCGAACTTTCGCCGTCCACGTTCGATGCTCACTCGAAATGCGAGGCGAACGCAGAAAACACGAACCCTTTAACTCTTCCTTCGATCGAGTCAGTCGAAATTGACGAAGAACTCCCTTCACCCTTAACCCCAAAATAATTTCTGAGATCCCATTTTGGAGAAAATCTAAGAGAAATCTTCCGACCACACCTCGACAACTCCCGCCGCCACCTCCCTCCGGGTGGTGCGACGGTAGTTTCGACTATACGTCACGACGCCCTAATTCGTCCCCACTCCTTCGCTATAGGTCGCGTACTCTCGACCCTCACGTCGGGCCGTCGGCGAATTTTTATTTCGAACCCTCGCAAACGCTATCGTGGCAATCTCGAAAAGGGGGGGGAGCGGGGGCCGACTGCGAATGTTCCCGTCGAATGGGCACGTTTCTTATCTCTTCGAACTCGGGCAGTGTGAAAAATTTTATAAAAATCGGGTTGTATTCCGAATTTGAGTTTCTATTTATTTAATCACTGTCAAACTTAATGAATTTATAAACACTTAATGGAAGATTATTATAAGTTTTGTTATGAACGAATAAGTTCAAAGGTGATTAAAAATTATTATTAATTTTATTAAATACATAAATAAAAAATTTACCTCGAGTAGGATTTGAACCTACGACCTGTACTTTGCAAGAGTACCGCGCTAACCAACTGCGCCATCAAGGTTCATGCACCAATCGATGTAAATTTTTGTCTTTATGTATGTAGAACTAATGTAAATTCTTATTCGTTCATTACAAAAACTTCTAATAATTTAATTATAGTCAAGTTGCCTTGGTATGTGTGAATCCTTGCGATATTGCAGGCTCACAGTCCATTAATATAAGTAATTTGATTGTAATCTCATCAGTTCTACATACATAAAGACAAAATTTACATAAATTGGAGCTTGAACCTTGATGGCGCAGTACTCTAGCAAAGTACAGATAGTAGGTTCAAACCCTACTCGAGGTAAACTTTTTATTTATGTATTTAATAAAATTAATGATAATTTTTAATTTAATGGAAGTTTTCTTTACCTGAATATATTTTGTTTCAGTTGCAACAATATTATTAAATGCATTACTGGGGTTGGTATACAATGATTTAATGTAGATAGGTTAAAAGTGTACATTTTGTTACTTGTTTGTTTCTGTATTGGATCAAATAAGTTCGTATTTCGAAAACAAAAGATAGTGGAGTTACGGGGATAACGAAGGATTATACTGTGACAAATTTGTGTATTTTATAGTACAAGATTAAATCTTTTAATTGTAGACTGATTAAGGATAATGCAGAATATCTTGAATTCTAACAGAATAATGTAAGATTCCATCAGCAGAAAACCTTTAAGTTAGAATGTAAAAAATACAATACACAGAAAGTAGACTGATGTTTACTCTGCTATTCAACCTTTTTATAAGTGTACTGTGAATTACGAAATAATTTAAGAGTATGAAGGGAAAGTAATGACATCAAATAGGGAAAGTGGTCCACATTCGGCATATTAGACTTTGGAAGCCAAACTATACGAAATTGCTTACGTTATTTAAAAACTAATAATTACTAAATAAACTTTAATATATTAGCAACTTGTTTAAGAGAGAAAAAACTCTTATTGATAGAGTAAGTTAACAGTTTTAATCATTCTTTTTTCTCACAACTGGCCGAATGTGCCCCACTGGGGGGATAGTTTCGGCTATATGATGGGGAACATTCGGATATACGTTGGAATATCTAATAACACAGAACAACGCAGAAATTATGTTAAACATGTAAATTTTAATTAACTTATCTTACATTTAAATTGCAAAAATTTAACATTAAATTTAAAAACACTTGATGTTCTTGCAGTTCCACCACTGGAAGAGAAATACAAGACAGTTGCAATGTCTTTTTTCTTTATAACTGAAATGTCACAGTATGAAACAGAAAACTGTTTATGTTACCTTTACGGCGCAGAAATGTAATCTCATATTCCTCATCTTCGAAAGAATTTATTTTACCCACGTAAAAAATTTCCGCCTTGGGTACTATAAATCTCACGAGAACAAAATTTCCTACGTCAATAATGTCTTCTTCAGAGAGAAGTTTTACGTCTTCAAAATCTTCTTCGTCGGACGAATCATCCAGAACAACTTCAGTGCTTAACTCGCTTGACGTAGAAATATTTCTTCTTTTGCCCTCTATCATTAAATCTTTCTAGACTGATGACTTCTTCTGTTTCACACTTTCTGTTCCGTTCCGCTTCTAAACTTCGTCTTTGTTCGTATTCTGGCGTGTATGTATATATTGTTGATTGCGATTTTCTCTTGGTTGCTTTTTTCTTGGGGTTGTATCTTTGGCTATGGTCTTATTTGCCACAATGCGAAAGTTGATGTGGAAGGAACTGGAGGCGAGCCAGGAGGTGCACTGTTATCAATTTCTTGCGCATGGTTTGATGTCGAAGGAATTGGTGAGATTGGATTGGTTTCCATTTTAATTGATGTCAAAGTCGAAGGAATAGGGAGGTTGCTCTGATTTCTAATTCATCATGTGTGGCGCCCGCAGAAGTATTATTTTCTTCTTTATTTTGTGTAATTGGTTGGTCAGTTACCTCACTTGGCATAAAATCTACATCACTCAATACAAGTCGATTCAATGGCCATAGTCCAGTTTTTTCGAGTTTATAATATTTTTATTGTGAAAGCACATTCATATGCCTGTTTAGCCAAGCGAGCCAAATGTCGAATTATAAGGCTTTTTGGTGGGTTTGAAAGCAGCCAGTCATGTTGAACTGTAGCTAGATATGACTTAAAAGGTCCAAATACCCCGACATCTAAAGAATGAGTTCTGTGTGTGATATGGGGTGGGAAAGATAGTGATCCCCTTTTCACGACAAAATCGAATGGCCTCCACAGATATACGAGACTCGTGATTATCTAAGAGACGTACTTTATTATCTGCAGAACATTTAACAGTATTTGCAAAGTGCTGAAGTACTTTTGGAAAAACTATTTCGTAGGGCAATAACTGAAGTGGGATATTCATCACCTACATATTCCTCAGGATTTCCTACTCTAGAATATACAAAAACCGGCGGTACTGCTCCTCCAGTTACACTTATTATCCCAACAAGTGTCACAAGTTCACCTCTCTCCTGTGAAGATATATGAGCCACTTGTTTTTGCCCTTAGTTGCAACAACTTTAACAGGTGGCATCACTATCGTTATTCCAGTCTCGTCCAGGTTCCAGATCTGTTCCAGGCTTAATCTTAAATTTTCCAGGACGTGAGCATACTTGCCGAAAAAATCTTTCATTACGGGTTTGTTGAAAACCATGGACCTACTAATACTTGTATTTTCTGACTTGCGTAACGATATATTGTTTCGATGCCTTTTCATGAAGCCACGTAGACATTCAAGTCGTAAAAATAATCATTTGGAAACCTTGAACCCAAAAATTAAAAAAAACACAAACCTGTCATTTTGTTCCCAATTATCTGATGGTTTAGAATCTGGTAAAGCGCAAGCAAAATCGTAGGCCAGTTTCCTTATCTGTTTATAGTTCAGACCATAGTTTAAGTTGGAGCATCTTTTATATAAGCTACAAGTTCTAATTCTTGATCTGTATATTTGCTTGTATAAGCAACCGCCTCTTCACTTTCATTGCCTGTGTCTTCCCACCCAGCTAGAAGTTCTCCTTTTGTTTTCTGCTTTAACATGATCTTGATTCTAGACTGTATTGTTTGTCTTTTTACACGATAGTCTTGGGCACCTTTGTATTGACTTAATCAATACAGCTTTAATTGTCAATTTCATGTTTTTTCATTAATGTGGCAGCGATTGGTCTTTTTATGTAATTCTGAGGCATCTAGAATAATTTATTTACAATAATTATTATTTTCTTTGAGATAAGAAATGACATAGAGAACATTCGGCTACCAGTCGAATCTTCAACATAAGAATCAGCCGAAACTTACCCACGTGCTCTAAAAATAATATTTATAAAATTCAAACCTACTACTACTATTTTAAGGTTATGTTTTGACTACACGTTAAAAAGTACACAAATCTTAATCTTATGCATGTTAATTGGCATTTATACTATGAAAACTAGACTTGTAAAACCAACAAAATATAGAAAAGAAAAAATCTTACCTTAAATTACATTAAAAACACTTAATTAAAGAATATACTACGACTCGGAATATTTGCTGCTATCATACCGACTAGGCGGTAGGGATGCAAACAAAACATCGATGTTTTCAAACATCGATGTATCGTTCATAAAATAGATGTTTTAACATCGATGTTGAAACCAAAATATCGACGATACATCGTTGTTCAAGAACGATGTTTTATGAACGATGTTTTATCGTACATAGACATAACGCCGAACGCACCATCTTGCGCTCTATCTGTGAGATTACCAATCTCACTCTCAAGCGTACATTTTTCAATTTAGCGTCTCGCATAGTCGCTCAGTCACTCAGCAATACCAACAAATGCGCGCCGATCGAAGCAGTAAGACATTTTGTTAGTCACATAAACTAAAAAATCCCTTTAGTTTATGGTTATTTGTTAGTCAGTTACATGCGCAACATTTGCTTGGATGGATGGATTGCTTTCTTAATTCGACGGCAATTGTTTTGTATATTGTTACAATCTTGTTTTCGCATCTTAAAAGTGAACTAAAGTCAGTGTTTATTGTAATATCTATGTGTATTGTTTACGTAAGTACCAATTATTTTTATTTCAATAATTTGATAATAATCTATTATATTGTTTTACTTGAAAAAGTGGACTTAAAAAGGTTAGGTACACCGATTATCTATTTATATGACATAAATAAATTTATATTCTTCCATTTTTAATAAAAGTTACTTTTACGAAAATTTGGTTATGAAAATAGTGATGGGATTAGTTATATTTTTAAAACCGTTTTTACTTTTTTAAGTACTAATATTTTATTGTATACTCACAAAGAGGTATTGTTTGAATATTATTCATTCTGAATCTTTTCAATAGTTTTATTTATTGTTATTAACAAATATTATTGACGAATTTAATACAATTTTTGAGTATGGAAAGTTATACTTAAATACAGTTACCATTCATTATAATTTAATACTTAATATTGATTTTCTTTCCAGATAAAATGCCACCGAATAAAAAGAAAAGTAAAATTTGGAATTATTTCAAGAAATGTGACAATGATAAAGGGGCTATTTGTAAATTTTGCAATAAAAACCTGAAAACGTCAGGTAACACGACAAATATGCGGGGTCATCTAGAGAAGGTACACCCAGAGTATATTCAGCAGGTAATAGCAGAGGAGCCAGTTCAAAAGAAGAAGAGGGCCTGTGATGCTGATGACGAAGAAGTTCAAACTGAACAACTAGCGAGTACTAGTGCTGCTGCGGACGTCGATT
The DNA here is from genome assembly GCA_036346205.1 of Vesta saturnalis. Classification (NCBI taxonomy): domain Eukaryota; kingdom Metazoa; phylum Arthropoda; class Insecta; order Coleoptera; family Lampyridae; genus Vesta; species Vesta saturnalis. The sequence goes on from JARFJB010000602.1 coordinate 3,594,402, forward strand.
CCAATTATGTTCCAGATATAGCCAGTTTTTGGGTAGCACTTCAAGTGCTACGACCTCAAATACAACGATACAATCAAGGCAAGAATCTGTCAATGTGTTATTTAATAACATAAAAGTGTAACTAGTGTAGAAGGTAACAAACATAAAAAATTACTGAATCGATTGTGAATTTCATCATCTTAGATCACAAACCGTTTTCAGTTGTAGAAGGAAAGGATTTCTACAACTAATGAAAGAAATTGTGCCTTTATATAAAGTCCCTTCAAGAGAAACATTTAAAAACGTATTGACGACAAATATGAGGTCATCTCAGTGGTGTTCAAAAATATATACAAGAAGCAGAACATTACTGTATTACATATGACATATGGACTGAGACAATGCAAAATAAGTCATTTGTTGGAATCAGCACTCACTTTTAGAAAATAGTAAGCTTATAAGTGTATCTCTGGGAGTTTTTGAACTGTTTGAAAGACATACAGCTGACTATGTGCAAAGGAAACTTACGGAAATTTTCCATGAATGGAATATCTCGACCGATAAAGTAACAGCTGTAGTAACTGACAATGACAGCACAGTTATGAAAGTTAATAGAGCTATGTTTGGTGAAAAAAATTATACCCTGTTTTGCTCATACAGTGAACTTGGTTGTCACGAATTCGTTAGATAAATCTCAAATGGCATTTGCGATTATAAACAAGGTACGTGAAATTGTGAAATTCATGAAACGTAGTGTCAACGCCAGTGATGAACTACGCAAGAAGCAAAAGGAAAATAGCTTGATGGAAGGTAAGATTAAGAAACTAATATTGGATGTTCGGACGCGATGGAATTCTACCTATTATATGTTAGAACGATTCATGGAGCTAATTGAAATTATAGGTGCGATATTATTGTGCCGCCCAGATGCGCCTCAATGATCATATCAAGTGAAATAGGCGGCCTACGCGAAATCATTCAACTTTTGCAACCGTTCGAAAGGTTAACTAAAAAGTCTGTGCACAACATTTTATTACAGTAAGCAAAGTAATACCTCTCGTGAGCTGCCTTCGTGGCATGCTTGAAAATATTCTGGCATACCATTTCTCCATGAAGCCACCCTATCGCTTAAATTATAAATCGAAAAGAAGTCACGAAAAGATTTGATAAGTTAGAGCACTGCTCGTCGTTGGCTATTGCTACCGCCTTGGATCCTCGATTCAAGCTGATTCATTTTAAAGATGCCACTGCGAAGGGTAAAGTCATAAACTACATAAATAATTACGTAGCGAGTAATCTAAAGAATGTAGCTGTAGCAAATGAGTCTTCTGATGAGTCTGAAAAGGAGATAATCCTGAAGGCGACATATGGAGCTACCATAAAACATTAACTCACTACAACATAAAAATAAAACTCAAGATCAAACTAAAGCGGACACCGAACTACAAATGTGCATGTCATCCCCTGTCACTCCTATAAAGGGAGATGCATTGGACATGTGGGATGACATGAAAGGGCTGTTTCCGGGCTTCATAGCCTAGCTATGATCTACTTACCCATTGTGGCAACTTCAGTACCCAGTGAGCGGTTGTTTTCAGAAGCTGGAGCTACAATCACGCAAGAGAGAAACCGCTTATTGGGTACCAGATTATCCAAATTGTTATTTTTAAATTCAATTTTGAAGAAGTAAACGTTCGTTATGCTTATTTCTTAAGAACTTAATTTAAAAATAACAGTGCGAATTAAAATATGTTTAATTAATACTTGTTATTTTCCATTATATTACTTTTTTCATAAATTTTTCTTATTGCCAATAATAATTTATAATATAAAAGTTGATTATTATACCTATTTCTTTCATTTCTATATTCTATATAAAATAAAATATAAAATAAATATATTCTATACTAAAAATGACCATTTTCCTTAGATGTAGGTACATTTATTTTAAATGGTGATAGGGATATGTTAGTTGTTAGTGTGTGCCCACGTTCTTGAATAGTAAGTACAGTAGTGAATGTTGGGTAAGGCAAAAGACATATAAATAGAATAAACATAGTATTTAGTAGGAAGGAGAGCATGTGTGGTATTTCTTTGAAAGATGGAGTGACAGAAATGTAAAAGGATGATGTTAGTGAAAGCAAGAATTAAGAAAGGTGTGCTAAGGTGTTTGGGCGATACTTAAAAAAAACGATGTTTCATTTGCATCGCAGAAACACTGGAACAAGCGTTAAAAGATTATGTAAATGGTGATAAAAAAAATATCGATATATCGTTGATAAACATCGATATTTTTAACATCGATGTTTCACTTTTCAAAACATCGATGTTTTTTATGAGCGATGTTGCATCCCTACTAGGCGGGACAGTCTTTTCTCGCAGCGTGGGCTGAAATTAGGCGCCAAATTCAAACGCAATTCCGATTTATTGGGACTAGCCGAATGTTCCATATGGCCGAATGTGGACAATTTTCCTCTATTGGGCATTGTCACATTTACATCCTTAATACAGTTGATCAATGAAAAAAAAAAGATTCAAAAATTTATTCTATAAAGATACAAATGCTTATTGCAGATCACAGTTAGTTGCAACACAAGGCTTAACCTGTAACCATAACAATTACTATGACTAGATGTATTATAATGTGAGCCACATTTGAATTACATAATAATTGGTTATAAATATTAAATGCAACATTGTTTATACATATACATTACATTCTTTTTACTGTCTAAAATTTAATTTATTAGTTTTATTAGGAAATTGTACAGCACAAAAATTTGCATACTAAATGCACTTGTTCTAACAAAATACTCAAATTATACAGAACATTGTAAACATCAGTCTGCCTTTTGTTCTTTAAGTTTTTTCACATTCGGGCACATAGGTTTACTACTACTACTTGCATCATCCATACTTTGTTCTGATTGTAGTTGTTCTGCATCATCTAATAAATCATCCCTAATATCTTCATCAGCCTATAAGAAACAATTAAGTCCCATACCTTATTTTTTAAATTTACCAATTCCTCATCACTTAATTTGTCATTCATCTTCTTTCCTGTGCGATCTTTCACCTTTCGAACAGGAACCATTTTGAGTGGATACATAAAGTCAATTACACATACCAAAATCTATATGACATTTATGTGAAATTGAAATACATTCATTTACATACCAATCCCAAGATTGCACCTAATAATATTGTTAAAACTGCAAAAATTAGATATGACGTCCACGTAGGTAAACCGAACTCTTCCATGAAATGGGTATGAATTCCCTAAAATTAAGTCTTTAAATTTTTTAATACATAAGTTAGTAATATACTCTTAGTAGTTGCGATAACCTAAAGAAAGATGATATAATGGACATTTGAATAGAGTTTGGGGATTTCCATCCTGGGATCGTATCTACAAGCTTCCACCTTTTCACAGTTATAAACGATGTAAATGATTGTTTATCTCGTGAACCTTTATACTGTCGGAATTCACCATTAAATACACTAGAAAAACTGTGTCTGAAGTAGTGCAATGTGTAAAGTCAAGTAACTCACTGAAATATCGTCGGTAATGTAGTTATCATAAATCGTCCAGTAAGACCAGGTGATAAAGTAACATCGACCTGTCCAACTTTTATACCCAGTTCTGCTCCATTCATTGCAAATTCTTTCCAAATTGACTCTAACCCCTTGCAGGCCGGACACCATGGTGCATAACTGCATATTTCGTCAGTTCAATTATATCATCAAATATGGAGAGTTACAATATGAGAAATTTGCTTACAATTCGACCATCCATTCGTTTTGTAAAATTTGATGCCAGTTATCTTCGTGTAATTCTATAATTGTTTGTGTATTTACTCTATAAAAAACACAAAAACTTGTTAAAGTAAAGAAGAAAGTTGCATTAATAATCTTCATAATTAAACTAAAATTTATTTATTTACAGACGTTACCTAGGGTTATGGCACAGAACTTTGAAAAGCGCCATCTGTTGTAATATTTATAGTCTTTCCTCTAAAAGCGCGAAACTTTAAAATATAAAAATTTATTTATTTTGTCATTCCGAGATTAAATATATTGTTTCAGTCCTTGTTTCTATGGACTGAAGTATCACTGTTACTCTCTAGGGATTAAAAGTAACTTTTAATCCGTTGGGACATAAATGTAAGCAAAATCTTGGCAACGGGTCAATCTAGATATCTAACTAGATTCCTAATCACGAATGGTGCGCCATTTCACATCTGGAATTTTAAAACTTTTGGATGAACTATGGTATATTTAATATCGGCATGACAAAAAATAACATATATACTGCGGACTGAGGAATCCTAATCCCTCGAGTGATTGTGGCCCTCGACTTCGTACAGGTTACAACTTTCACTCGCGGAATTAAAAGTAGTTCCTCAGTCTCCTAATAGATAACATACTATTTCTTTGGTAACACCCGCTAACTAGATTGTTTAGCTTAAATTTTTGCTGATTCATTTCTATCTTTTAACTGTCCTTGTACATAATATGTATACAACAATGTGGTTAACTTAATAAGGACACAAAATAAGCTATTGTGAACTTTAATAGTGCTGTGCTCAACATCTCCAGTGTTATCAAAAATGATAGTCTGACAATAATTTTGATCAACAATCGAGATGATTTCTTAACTGTGGAGGATCTTGATGGCCGACAATTTTTGTTTCAAGATCATGCATTTAATTTTTAGTAATCACTTCAGTCATGGGTATATTTGGAGCATGTGAGAGCTGTAAATTGTACGATTTAAAATTAAAAACGAAAGTGTGTGCAAAAAATTGACATTAACATAAAATTCTTCACATACTTAGTTTTTCGGTTTTTTAAATGGTGTATTTTTCTATTTATATTTTATGTAAATCTATACGCTTCGATAACAATTACAGTTATCATCTTCAGTAGCTTTTGTCAAAAGTGGTTTTGGAACCATAAAGCAAGTATTTGTAATTACTATCTACATTTGTTTGGGTGTACCACAGATTGGCTATCAGTAGAAAGTCATAGGCCACGTCCTCAGGGGTGGGCGTGGCTAAATGATGGGGTAGGTCACGTGCCCGGTGGTCATCTTGACAGCATCCTGTCGGCCATCTTGTCTGTCATCCTGTCGGACATCTTGTCCACCATCTTGTCGATTAAAGCCCTTTTGGCAGAGGTCCTCGGAACTTGCTCGTGAGTCTACGTCTATTGTAGTGACCTCCTTGGAGGGAAATTTGAAATTGTATTCTAATAAGTAGCTTAATGCTAAGTTGTAAGACATGCGTAGGACTCCGCAACTTGCTCTCTGGGCTTCACCCCATTGTCGTGATCGGAGCTTGTTCCGGGCCTTCGCCTATTGTCGTGATTCTTGGTGGGAAATTTAAATTTCTATTCTAATAAGGGGGCCTAATGCTAACTTGTAAGACATGTGTAGGTCTTCGCAACTTGCTCGTGGGGATTCACCCCTTGTCTTAATCGAAACTTGGTCGGGGGCATTCGTGAATTGTCGTAATCCCCTTGGAGGGAAGTTTGAATGTGTATTCTAGTATGGGGCCCTAATGTTAACTTGTAAGACATGTGTAGGGCTTCGCAACTTGCTCTCGGGGCTTTATCTCCTTGTCGAGGACCCGTTGGTGTTTCTGCATTCTGCTTGGTTATGACGGGGAATTTGAATTTGTATTCTAATAAGGGAATCTTAAGTCTAACTTGTAACACAACCGAAGGGCTAAGCAACTTGCTCTCGGGGCTTCGCCCTCTGTCCCCATGGCGGAAATATTGAATTTGTATGTAAGTCTCTACATTCTGATTGTTTATTGCGAGAAATTTGAACTTGTATCCTAATAAGGGGGCCTAATGCTGACTTATAAGACAGGCTTTGCAACTTGTTTTCGGGGCTTCGCCCCCTGGCCTCAACGGGAAATTTAAATTTGTATTCTAATAAGGAGTAAGACAAGTGTAGGTCTTCAAGACTTGCTCTCGGGGCTTCGTCCCCTTGTCATGGCCCACGGAACTCAAAATTTGAATTTGTTGGTGGCGCCATCTAGTAGTGTATGGACTAACGATTGTTTTCAGTAGCAGAAGTGGCTCCACTTATCGGTATATTTTAAAACTACATACAGAACACCGTAATGTTTATTGGGGTGAAATTAGAAATAAGATGCCCTAGTTCTAACTTGCGAGATCTGTATATTACGTCCACATCTGCTTTCGGGGCTTACTCCACTGTTACGCACAACTTATCATGGCTTTAATTATGAGTAATACTATTTTGAAATTACCAAAGCAATCAGCCTCTATCAAATCAATTAAGCTAATCAATCTCAAACAAATTACGCTAGATCAAATCAAACGCAATCAATCAAAGTAATTACCAAATCCGTCTAATTAATCAAGCTCAATCAAATTAAACAAGAAGCTGAGCTAGCAATTCTTCATAACCTCGATTCTCCCACTGTATATACCTAGCTCCTATAAGCAATCACTTACTATGTAGATAAGGCTAATCGACACTCAGTGCTGCATGTGGTGTCCAAAGGGGCTGTCAATTAAGATTAGTTAAATGTCTGCTTGAGTGATATGTATGGTACTTAAGCAATTCTTTGAGATTGTGCAGGTTTGTCACTTAACGGCATTCTGTCGTAATGGGAGATCGCCCGAATAGATTGGGCACAGTAGGAAGTGCATTTGTAACCTTCCGGGGTAACGTACTCATTTTATATTTGTGAACATCATGTTTGTAAGATATTATTAAAAAGATAAGGTGCAACAGCATATCCGTGTGTAATTATTTTATTCACACCGAAATAGATAGTTCATTATGTTAATTAGTAACATTTTGTAATCAAAATAAAAAACTACAAATATATAAAATGTGAAATATACTAACACCTAATTGTTAACTAATTCTTGCTAAGTACGACTATAGGTAGGTACAGACCGTTTCATGGTTCTATCGGCTAACGCTTGATATCATAAGCGTGCATACTGTTATTTTTATATATAAGATTAAAAATTATTTGTTACGTTTGCAAATTTTCTTTTTAGAGGTAATCGACAAAAATGATTTGTTCCCTCTTCATTGCAAACCCAATATATATTGGCTATAACCTCTCTTGTCCCTGTATATATTTATTCATATTTAACACCTTTTTGCTACCCCGCTGAATAAAACCTTCAACGAACCGAATCTTCCCCTCTGCCTCTTCAGTGGTCGTATCCCTAGAACCATGCCACAGACTATAGTTATAGGTACCACAAAATAAAAAGGGAACTGAGATCATACAAAATTAAACACCTAACATTATTAACAAAAAAAGGAACCAAAACCCAAAAAAATATATTACAAACCTCTTCCTTAATATTCATTTCCAAGTTCTACTTAAGAATGGGAATAAGTATTAAAAATAAAAATCAATAACTTATGTAAATAGAAAATCTCTTTTTAAGCCTAAATTTGATTTAAGTTATTGGTTTTTATTGTGGGATCTTAGTATGGCTGCTGCCAGATTATTTATAGCCTCAATTTATTTTAATTGAAGTTCTTTTTTTTCCTCCCATTTTTTCTCATCCCTTTCTTTTTGTTCAAACTGTTTTTCCCTGTCTTTTTGCTACTTTAAACACAAATATCTTTTCAAAGATATCCTTTTTCTTATTCTTTTTTGTTCGTATAGATTGTGTAGATGAAGCATCAGATACAAATCCTTGATCAGATTCTAATACAGTTTCATCTATATCTGTACTCTGATTTTCTTGATTAGACATGTCCGAGTCCATAGTGTCACCTAGAAAACTTTTTGGAGGAGCACTAGAAGCTTTATGACCCAATACCTCGTCAATCATCTGAAAATATCCCACTTAATGGCGCCTTCTCCTGTTGTGTTTTGTTTCCTTTTATTAACTCTATAAGTACCTAATAAGTTTCAGTATTATGAGTCACACATATCAGCTTGTTTAATAATAATTTAACAGAGCTGTTGTTCCATTTAAACTAAAATATCTATCGATATTCTTTTTGGCTCTATTGGAATAGAGTTCGAATGAATCCTGTGTTGAACAACTAGAATAAGGACTGAGGCCTACATTATTACACATAGATAATTGTGATCCTAGTAGTGATTGTTCCAAGTTAAGTTGTTTTTGTTTATATTCTTCCTCATTCTGGTCTGGTCTCTTTTTTTTGTTTACAAAATTTAACTCAAAGAGAGTTATGTACTTACCACTGATTAATTGTGAGTAAGTCTCTTCATCCAGCAAAAGGTCAAAAAAAGTGTTATTATATTCCAAACGGAGGGATCTCATATCATTTTCGGCCATTATTTATTAGAAATATAAAAAAATAATAATTTTAGTAACCTGTACTTGTCGCTTATGAGATTAACTTTTTGAAAATTCACCAGTTCATCGTAGATCAAGCTTGATGAATCCAATTGCTAATCGTATTTTCACAGATGGGAATAAAATAAAAATAATATAATTAATATAATTAACATATCCAAATACTTATAGGTAAGTTTATTTTGTTTTGTTTTTTTTTTACATGGGCTGAAGCCTTATCAATAAGGTCCTTTTCGTCAACAAATGAACCGTGTTGCCCTCCTGTAGATTCTAATTCTACCTTTGATAATCATGTTAAAAATATATTGATGGTAAATGTTGTTATATAATTATAATTTTAATCTATAACTTTAAATCGTACTTAATTTTGCTGCTCTACAGCTACATATTGATGGTTTGTTTAAAGATAGAAATATTTGTTGTTTTTAATGTCTTACTTTTTATTTTTTGGGCAAACTACAAATGTTTTTCAAATATTGGCTGAAACACAACATATATTAAATCACATACAGGGACGATTCGAACAAGTCCCGGTTCATCAGGCTTCCCAATCAGTTCATGAGTTGATATAATGTATACTAATTGATTCTGCACAGAAATAGCAATCATTAGAATTAGAATTAAATAATCCCACATCAAAGAACTTCCTTGTAAGTTATTTTAATGCGTGTTCATAAACAATGCGTTATATTTTATATATTATACATGAAAAAGGTAGGTGAAACAACTGGACGTGAGTTTGTGGTGCAAAACCTAAGAAAAATTTTTGTCGATTTATTAGTTTCTAAAACAAGTTGGTGTGGCCAAAGAAATATAATATCCACATAAGTAACTTAAAACTGATTAAGTTATTACAAGGTAAACCTTAATCTGATTTATTAATTAAATTGACGTATAAGTTTCTAACTACTTTTCTTTAATTATAGTCACAGACTTCATATTTAAATTAACAGACAAAGAGTTTGAGAAGACTAGGGGAGCGTGGGGGAATCACGATCAGCGGGTAATGGCAACCACTCAATTTTTGAACATACGCGCTTGAATATCAATTTGATACTATGACCGGCCTCTAGTGGACAGACGTCTAACATAATTCCACAAGTGTGTGTTAAGATATCGTTAATACCATAGAATGAATAATTCCATCAGTGTGTTGATGTAAGTGGATCTAATATTTTTTCAAATTTGTGTAAGCTGTAGAAAAAAAATAAACGGTGTGTTATACTTGTTCAGTTGTAACAAAGGTACGTAGACCATGTATTTTGCTAAATATAGACAAAATCATATCACTTTGTAAAATGAGCTAAACTGCCAAAAAACATTTTACATGTGATTGCCAGTAATTGCGACCAAGTGCGTGGGTTAATGACAACCACTGGTCGCGATTACCCTTATGGCATTAGCATGATAATAACATTTCACTCATTTTGTTTATTTTTAGTTCGAACGATGACCCGTAGGTACGTGCGTAAGACGCATAAAGCTCAATGGACTCAAGAGCACCTAGAGCAGGCTATTGCTGCGGTACAAACGGGTACACAAATCCGTGTTGCAGCCAGAAGGTATGGTATACCTTATGGGTCCTTACAGGCAAGACTACGAAAGACATCAAATACCACAGCGCCAAAAATGGGACGAAAACCAGTATTTTCAGCCGAGCAAGAGGTGGAGATTGCTGATCACCTGAAGACATTATCGAAAATGTTCTATGGGTTAACTCCTAGAGAACTTCGTCAGGCAGCATTTCAATATGCAGAAAAAAATAGAATTAAGCACAACTTCAACAGAACCTCCCAGATTGGTATTATAGCTTCATAATGAGAAACCCTACCATTAGTAAACGTAAACCTGAAGGCATCAGTCTTAATAGAGTGACTGCTTTCAATAGGGTCGAGGTGGGTCTTTTTTTTGAACGCCTTGAGAGTTTAATGGAGAAATGGAGGTTTGCACCTGGAAAAATTTTTAACGTTGACGAGACTGGCATCTCGAATGTGCAACAACCTGAATATATATTAGCAGAAAGAGGTCAGCAGAGTTGGTGCGGTAACGAGTGGGGAAAGAGGAAAAACTGTCACGGTAATTTGCGCTATGTCATCCTCAGGGAGATATGTTCCGCCTTTGTTCATTTTCCCTAGACAGAGAATGTCACCACTTTTACAGAAGGATGGTCCAGCAGAAGCCATTTACAGCGTCTCAAAGAATGGCTGGAGTAATGAAACCCTGTTTCTAACATGGCTTCAACATTTTAGCAACCAAATAAAGCCAACTAACGAAGATCCAATTCTACTAATTTTAGATAACCACTGTAGCCATATCTCAATCCATATATACGATTATTGCAAAAATAATGGTATCAATACCACCACATACATCCCACAGAGTACAACCTCTGGACGTGACCTTCTTTGGACCTCTTAAAAAAGCATTCAGAAAGGAATGCAATTTTTTTCCTTAAATCTAACAAACTTCAAAAAATGACCCACTACGACCTAGCATTATTATTTAATCGGGCCTACTCCAGCGTGGCAACAATTGAAAAGGCCGTGTCAGGTTTTAAAGCCACAGGTATATATCCAATAAAAAGTGTTTGGCGAAGAAGACTTCCTTCCAACCCAGGTGTTGTTGGAACCAGTACAAGGAAATCCTAACGAGAATAATTTTGATCACATTCCTTTGAATTTATCAACCCCATCACAAATACCATACGAGGACCCCGGAGCACCTTCAACTTTATTTTAAGATATCTCTCCACTTCCATTACCCTCTACGTCCAGAAAATCTTCAAAAATTCTTTCCCGAAAACAGCATTCTGAAATTCTAACTGCAACTCCTATGAACCAAGTATTATTTGACAAAGAAGAAAGAAGGGCAAAAAAACAATCCAAAACCACTTCAAAAGAAGCTAAAACGAAGGCGTACGCTAAACGCAAGAAAGAGTTCATCCGAATCTGAGGATTATGAGGAAAGCGAACTTGTGGATGATGACAGCCTCGATGACATGGAAGATAATAGTGATTCGATAAAATGCTTAGTCTATGAGGAATATGGGAAAACGGAAACGTGGTATCGGTGCAGAAGCTGTGGCCGTTGGGCTCATCGCAAGTGCAGTGGCGCTGATACACCAAAGGACTACGTCTGCGACTTTTGTCCAAGAGCGGGTGTTCGACGTTTAAAGTTTTGGGTTTTAGTTTTTGATCATTATGTTTATTTTGACTTCATACGGTAATTAAAAACGTTTCTCAAGTAAATTTTTCTTATGATTGTAATTACCCACACCATGGTTGTAATTACCCACATATGCGGATAATCACAACCAGTCACATACAAGGTTTAACATTTTTTTTAAAGAAATTAGATCTTTCTGCAGAATGTATAGTCTAATATGGAAAGAAAACAGTACAACTATTTAAATGCGTATCATGCAAACTGAAACATGTGGAATATTTGAAAATTACAGACAATTGTGCTTAGGTGGTCGCCATTCCCCTCTCCTAAACCTACTAGCGAATGGTTTCGCCAATCTAAACAGAGAGCTTAACCAGACGAAAAAAAATCGTCTACACTTATTATTAATACAAAGTAATATTATATTTTAGTCAGTGTGTTTCAATAAATACTGTTACTCGAGCATTGCACTTTTCTTAGCATTCGGGGCACATTTTCAAAATAAAAGAGCTGGAAAAAAACTGGAGCTGACATGATTTGATAATGAAGGTATCGATTAAACTAATCATGTAAGCTTAGCTATCAAAACATACATTACCTAAAAAAATTTAGGTTAGGGCCAAGCTTGGATTGTGGTAACTACGACATGATCACTGAAGAGGTTATATCGATTCTTTATGAAAAGAATTTAAAGTAGGATTGCAACTTGGTCGATGTGATATTAACAATGGGGAGGAAATTACTACAAGCTAGAGCCATTCTTGTGATATCACTGATCTCCCTGAGAGAACAATGTTTTGTTATTGTTTCGTAACTGTTTTGAAATCAGGTTTACTGGGATGAATTCAATTTATAATAGTTAAATAAATTCTAGTTCAGAAAAATAAAATTGTGTTTCACATTTGTCTCGCTCCAAATTCATATGCGTCTGCCCAGCAAACATTTATGTAAAAAGCCAATACTGGCAACATATAGTCTTGCCGGTATTACATTACTGGCGAATCGGTGGCATCGTGTACTGGGCCATTGCATTCAGGTCACTACGGCCATTAAATGGCCACATATCGGCTTGCCAGTATATTACTACCATGCCAGTATTTAACCTGTACCAAACAAATAAACTGACATACAACGATTTTATAGTGGGCAAGTGAAGGCAAAGTATTACCTTACAAGTACAAGGATTCAACCACTACATCACAAATATAGAGTAAATACAAAACCGAACTCGTCACTATTTTGTAACAGAGAATACACATGATAGAAAATTTAACATGAGTTTGCTACAAGTATGTGATATTAACAATGGGGAGGACATTACTAGAAGCTGGAGCCTTTCTTGTGATATCACTGATCTCTCTGAGAGAACAATGTTTTGTTATTGTTTCGTAACTGTTTCGAAATCAGGTGTACTGGGATGAATTCAATTTATAAATAGTTAAATAAATTCTAATTCAGAAAAATTAAATTTATGTTTCACATTTGAAGAGTGGAAATTCAAAAGGGTCTAAGTGCCGCTTCCACCAAATTTCAGATTTCACTTCTTATGAGGTCTATGTGCCAAGGCCAATATCAAACAAAACGGTCTATGTGCCATCCACTACAGGAAGTTATCATTTTGTGATGTAGAAAGCTGCGCACGGTCGAAGCGCCAATACCTGTTGTACGTTAAAAGGGTCTAAGTTCCAAATAATTAACATTGTTAGTATACAAAATGGACCAACGTGGTGATGTTCAAATCGCTAATATTGCAATAAAAAGGCGACAAAAAGGTAGTGTAAGTGTTAGAAAAGAAAGAAAAAGATGCAGAAGTAGTGGGTTACAACACACGAATTATAAAAGTCTTCTTGTACCCGCTAAAAATCCACTTGAAGAGGTAAGCAATTTTAACCTTAAAATTCAACAACTAGGTATACTTATGTTACGCTCTTGTTGTAGGTAACATGTTCTTGTAAATATTCCTCCAAATCTTTAACATTTAACCAGAGAAATTTATTATTTCAACAATATTATGAAACTGCAAATCACGATAAGCAGAGTTCTTTTCTTTTGGGGCTGATCCAAGTTATAAACATAAGTCGCAGGAGACATGGTACGTATGATAATTCAGAGGAAAGTCGTCGCCAATGTACGAGTACTTACATGGTTCCTAATGGTAGTGGAGACCATGTACAGGTGTGCAGAAAAACGTTTTCTAATATATTTGCGCTAAGCCACAAGACAGTACAAGTACTTGTCAAAAAAAAGAAAATGGGAGCAATTACATACACAGATCAACGTGGTAAAAAAACCAAAGTAAAAAGGTACTTGCCAGAACTTCGTCAGCAAGTCAGAGATCATATCCAGAGCTTTCCTCGCGAGGAAAATCATTACAGCCGGGACAAATCAATAAAAGAATTCCTGAGTCCAGATTTAAATATCAATCGCATGTTTTTGGCGTACAAGGAGAAACATCCAAATTCAGTAGTTACTTATAAGTATTACTCACTACTATTCAAAAAAGACTTCACAAATCTCAGATTCGGACGGCCTAGGTCAGATACATGTTCGAAGTGTGATCTTGACCAATCCAGAGAGGAAACAAGAGGCCCAAAAACTAGAATTGCACCATCGCAAGGCGGAAAAGGCAAGATCCACAATGAATACCGACATCGCAAACTCTCAAACTATTGATAGTGAAAATAATACTATTTCTATTAATTTGGAACAAGTTCTTTTCATTCCGACATTGACTCATTCGGATATGTTTTACAGTCGGCAGTTGTCCTGTTTTAACTTCGGGGTTCATTTGTCCGATACAGATGATGCGTTTATGTGCATATGGGATGAGTCTATTACTGGGAGGGGTGGAAATGAAATAGCATCTTGTCTGCTGAAAGTCCTCTCCCAGCCAAATTTTCCTAAAAGAAAAAATCTGGTGATGTGGAGCGATAACTGTATTGGACAAAACAAAAATAAGATTATTTTAATGTTGCTTATTTACCTAGTTTCTAAAGGCATCTACGAAAAGGCTGAGCAAAAGTTTCTGGTAAGTGGTCATTCTTATTTCACTTGCGATAGAGATTTTGCCCTAATAGAAAAAAGAAAACGCGTCGTAAAAAATTACACCCCCGAAAATATAGGAAAGATGATAGCCGAGGCACGCCATCAGAGACCTTTTAATGTAGTGTATATGCAAAGAAACGATTTCAAGGATTTTCAGGGCATGGTAGATGAATACCTGAATACAACTAAACTTAAAATTTCACAAGTAGTTTAGATTAAAATTGAACAAGGGCAAGAAACCTTAGTGAAAGCCAAGAAGACCTTTTCTGAATTGGAGGGATGGATATCTTGTAATGTCCTAAAAAAAGGGAAAAGGTCGATTGGCATTTCACAAGAACTGGTTCCCAGCCTCAACTGTACAAGTTGTGTTTCAACAGAGAAGCTTAAAAATTTAAAAGATATGATGGATTATATTCCATTGAAATATCTTCAGTTTTATGAAGATCTCATAGAAAGAACCGAATCACAATAAAAGGTTTCTTTGGACATAGACCCTTTTTACGTTTTCTTGTACTTGGTACTTAGGACCTTCTAGCAGTTGTCATGTTTAAGTTAGTGTTTTTCATGTAAATTTTTGTTTTTAATGTGTAACTATGTATGTAGTTCATATTATTGTTTTTTATGTACTCAATAAAAGTATTTCCAGAATTTTTTTTTATTTTTTTTAGGTTTTAGACATGTTTTATGTAATATCTCAGTTTAATTCTTTTGGCACTTATCCTTTTGAATTTCCACTCTTCATTTGTCTCGCTCCAAATTCATATGCCTCTGCCCAGCAAACATTTATGTAAAAAGCAAATGCTGGCAACATATAGTCTTGCCGGTATTACATTACTGGCGAATCGGTGGCATCGTGTACTGGGCCATTGCATTCAGGTCACTACGGCCATCAAATTGCCACATAAGGGCTTGCCAGTATATTACTACCATGCCAGTATTTAACCTGTACCAAACCAATAAACTGACATACGATTTTATGGTGGGCAAGTGAAGGCAAAGTATTACCTTACAAGTACATCGCCTGTACTTTTTCAACACTCTATCAGTACGTTTTTCTGCAATTTACCCGAACAGTTAACATACAGAAATAAAAAAATAGATTTAAAATTTTATTTAAAAGTATACTACACACTATAAGTATGAATATAGAACAATACTACAAAAAGATTTTTTCTATAAATGTGTCCCAGATAAATTTCCAGCACGGGGATCTCGCTTATTATAAAAGATACAGATTTGGTTAAATTAAATGAATTACTCCTAAGGATTAGTGAAATTATAGGACACTCTCCAATTTCCAAATTTCCATGTATTTTAAGACTTATGGCAATACATTTTTTTAAATTTTCTTTGTTGTTTTTAAAAATAGATAGTAGATGTGCTATATCATTGTAAAGAGGATAAAAAAACACGATCAATTATTTCAAAGCCGACTTGTCGTTCCATAAGAAAAATTTAATTTAGGGGTTGAAACTAAAAAATAGAAAGTGCAAAAAAAAATCCAAATTGATATTTAAATTCTGCATAAAAAATATCTTAAGAAAGTGCAAATAAAATTTATATGTCTAATATAACAAAAAAGATATTACAAGAAAAAGAAATTTGACATTTTTCTTTTTCTTGCCATAAGTCTTAAAATACATGGAAATTTGGAAATTGGAGAGTGTCCTATAATTTCACTAATCCTTAGGAGCAATTCATCTAATTTAACCAAATCTGTATCTTTTATAATAAGCGAGATCCCCATGCTGGAAATGTTATCTGGGACATGTTGCCTTTTCCCTGTTAATAACAGTTTTACTGATTTTGGTACATTATACGCGAGTTAAACAATGTATAACAAAAATTCAATTTAAATAGATCTTCATTAGCATTAAACTGTAGTGATTCTACATTAGCAATTATTTAGTTATTTTTAACTATTTTTGTTTAATTTTAATGCCTTGTCATTTATGAACTGACCACTTTAAATTACAAATTCAAATTCAAAACGAATTACAAAAACTATTTTTTAAGGTAATATGTAAATAGAAAATACTTTAGATATCATTAGCAGATGTCTTTCTTCCTAGATGATCTTCCACCATTTCTTTCGATTGCATTTCACAGTTAGGGTTTTATATGTAATTCCACTTCTTTTTTACTAGAGTCCATCCATTTGGGATTTTTTCTTACAACCACTAAAATTTTAATAACCAGTATCAACAGGTTTTCTAAAAACTTACTTAATATCAATTTACCAATACTTATAAGTTTAGAGAAATCTTCTTTGCCATTTCTTCCACACCAATTATATTTTAGACTAAGTCATGTGACATTAGTGCTCCTAAAATGATTCTTGTTGTGTCACAAGCATTATTCCTTCCAAAAACCTGTACTGAAGAACACTGTTGGAAAATGAAATTTTGTTGAAATGGTTAAAATGTGGATTAACGTAAACCTACCACTACAGCCATATAATGCTCATCTTCCAATTTGGCATTAAATTCTTCGAATTCGGCTACACTGTTAATTGGCAAATTTGATTGCATCCCAGTTGTATGTGACGCCACATCTGTATCTGAGATCTTCCCTAAAGCAATTTCCTTTAAAAAAAAGAAAACTTATAAAAATTCCTTTAAGATAGTTTTAAAAAAGCCTAGAACAGTGTAATTAAAATAATGAGCTGCTTTTTTCATATTTATACCTTCTATTTTTCCACTACAACTACATTCAACAGGAAGTAATGTATTATTCTGCTGTGGTCTTACAGTTGTGTTAAAAGAAGTTCCCATCGTCCTAATATAAGTTGGGGTGTACATATCATTCGAATACAATTCGGATGTAGGTGAACAATTGGCCCATTGTAATGTTTCTGCATCGTTTAATGTATTTTTAGTTTTTCAAAGTTGTTTTGGTAGTGGGGTTTTTAACTTTAGGCAGAGAATCATCATCACTACTGTCACCATCAATATAGTTTTCCTTGTATAATTTATAATGTAGTTTAGTTCTTCTTGTATTTTCATCACTGCTACTACTAATATTAGACAATTCTTCCAACTTTTTCATTTTTAATAAAACGTTACTGTACCGGCCTAGTATATTAACTAAAACAATCTACACTTTTAATTCTAACGCTTTATATTCACATAACGCAAAAAGTACTTACTAGACTTGTAACCATCTTCAAGTAATTTATTACTCTGTTTACAACAATGATTTTTACAGATTCCATGGAAAGTAGTATGTTGACTTTCCACATAATCCAATTCTGCTAAATATCGGAAATCATTTTGTAACATTAAACGGCGTCAACTACTAACAATAATACTGGGATGAGGTAATAAACAAAACGCAAATGTCATAAACTATTAGCAATTGTTCAAATAAATTTAATTAAAAATTTATTACCAAATAACAATCGCCACTACCGTTGGCTCAATCGGTAAATGAAGACAAAGGAGAGTTCTAATATACTGAGTTTAATTAACATACCTGAAATGCTGCATGCTTCCCAACTGCTTAATTAGTTTCACCTCTCTTAATTAATAAAAAATATGTAATGTAAATAAAAAAACAATAAAATGATACCTCGAGCGCCAAGCTATTTTTAGATATACGTTATTGGAACAGCTAAACCAAGTTTGTTAATAATAACAAAACATTAATCAAAATGAAAAAAACAAGACACACTAAAGTTTATTTAATATCCAATTGTAATGGAAAAAGTCTTAAATCTATTCGTTAATTACTAAAAAATCATACCTTTAAACAGTTCTGTATATGTATTTTATTACCGCTGGTGACACATGAAACGGAACGGTCAACTAGATGAAATAATTATAGCATCATTGTGGTGCAATCTCCAGATCTAAGGTTACCAGCCACACCCCACTGGAATTATCTTGATAATTTATTCTTAATAATTTGAATCCATAATAATCAATGCATTACTTTGAAGTTTTTAGTATGTAAAAAAATTGCGATTTATGATGTAAACACAGTAAAATAAGGTAGTTAATAAAAGTGGTAGTTTAAAAGTAAAAATTAAAAATTAATTCCATTACAATTAAAAAACAGCAAAATAGTGCTTTAAAAAAATATACATTATTAAAGTATGCAAAAGGTGTAAACGTATAAAAGTGTTAACGTATAAAATATAAAAGTGTAATAGTAAGTAAGTGCCTAAAAAGCAAAGGTTTTAGTTTTAACTATAATGAAAAAAAATAACTTACCATCTACCGATGGCACTTTACATTAAAATTTAGGGAAAATTCCCCACAACTGCATGCTATTACATTTAGCAGCAAGTGAATTGAAAAAGAAAAAGGCTAGTTATTACGCATTGCGCGGCTTTTAAATGATCAGAATACCATTTCCAAGGAAAGGGAAGTATAAATCTTTATGAAATATATTCACTTAAAAAATATGTACTATTAAGATATGCAATTTAAGTTGCCTACCTCATAAAAAAAAAAAAAAAACTTAAGAACTTTTCCTATATTTACCACTAAATGAATGAAAGATCAAAATCAATGAATTTTTTTTAATACAACCAAAAAAGGTTGTTACAATTTACTTTTCTCTTAATTAAGCGATATTGATAGCTTTTCGAATAAATCTTCCTAAAATTGCAAATTTATTCGGTATATACACCATATTTATGTGTTAGACATTGTAATACAGTTATAATTATTAAGGTTATGACCAGATCGGATGTGTAAAATATGATAACAGTAAAAAATTATATCTATGTACTTAACTCATTATTTTCATCAGCCATATTATATGGTTATATACTTATTTATCTAAAGATGATAAACTGAAAACTGGAAAACCACCCAACAATAAATGAAGGACAAAAACGCGGTAAAACCATATAATTAGATATAAAACGGTAAACATGGTGTAATGGTGGAGATTGTTATTGTGCGCAACAGAATACAGGTTCAATTGTGCCTGCCAGTACATTTACGGTATCGTAATGTCATAACCACGTCGGTACAGGATAATATGAATCGCACCATTAACAAAAATTGCCTTTACATTACAGGCACTATTATAACATACTTTTACCTGAACCAGCAAGTCGCCAGCACAACGGCACACAGCCATGCAGTGGCTGTTATGTTAATGTTTGCTGGGTGGGCTCGTACTATGAATATAATAATGAAATACTGGACATTAGGAAACTTGTCACCAGTTTCCTGATGCTGTTATTATGAAACATAGTGTAACAGTTATATAATAGAATAATAACATAAACACAACTCATTATAAATTATTTTAATGCATTACAGGCATGATTGATGTATAAATTAGGTATTTTTTTACAATATAATACCCCACAATATAATAAGTAAAAAGTAAAAGATTTTAAAAATCGTTCGATAAATTAATATAAAATAAAGAAAAAAAAGTGAAGAGTGCATCTGTATAAGAATGTACAATCTAACTTTATACATCTTGTAAAAAGCATAAAAGCTGCAGGTAATAATATACATACACATATTACAAACGAAAGGACGTACATATTTTTTAATTTTTACCTAACGTATTTAAATATATAATTAATCTCTCCACCGTTTTTTTTTTTTTGTAATATTTCAATTTTAATTCATGACTAAACTAACAGATCGCTCTTTCGAAATTTTTATTCTCTCTACATTATGTATATCTTATTACCAAAATATTTACGTACTCCTCATTTTTTGATTCACTTTCACAATCAGACACACAAACACTCATGAACAAATAATATTAATAACAACAATAACTAGGACTCACATTAGTATCAAACATGAAGTATGTTAATATTAAAACATATAACTGATTTTACATGCTTTAAAATGTCTAAAACTTATACCACGTTACCCGAAAATCATATACCATCATTCGAAGTTATCCAACTGCAAAAACAAATCACATATAAACCCTTAAATGCGGTCTTTCATCACATTATGTTAAAAACTAAAAAAGAAAGCATGTGTCTATGTAAATATATATATTAGTATATATGCATAGGTAATGGGCAGAGTGCGATGAGATTTGAGCTCAAATAAGAAAACTCCTTCCATAACCTATGTACATACAGATTTATAGTATGTAACTATATTACATATAACAAAAATATAATTGATCAGTCCTTATTAGCACAGTTAAATCATACTGCTTTCGCTCTTTATATTTATTCTCACCTCGTTCGGATTAATGGGGTAACTATATCAGAAATATAATTTGGGGCTTTTTTAGTACTTATAAAAAAATACAAATTTATGTAGGCATTATCTGTGTGTATACAGAATATGATGAGATCTAAAAAAGCGCACAGAGCAAAGTACGGAAACTAGACTTGTTGCAGACCATTTTACTTACAACACGAAAAAAATCACAGTTATGATTCGAGAGAATAGTGAAATTTACAGTTGTCATAAAGCTTAATTGTCTCTTTACGAAGAGTTGATAAAAGAGTTAAAAGCGTCAACAACCAGTTTTGGCCCGCTACAAAGATAAAAGTAGAAAGTAGCTTAGGAAAGCGAAAAATTGGTCTTGTGTATGACTGTTATAAAGCAATAAGCGCTTCCCATCATTCTTATAAAATATATAACATTAACAAGTCTATTGACTAACAGGTCTCCATAAATTATTGTATCACACAACACTCGCACTTTGGTTTCTTTTTTATGACCACATGTTCAACTTGTGATGCATCTCCAGGGGGTATTAAAGTTCCTCTTTGTACTTCAACAGCACCGGGAGATGTCATTTTATCATTTTTTACATTTCCATTTGCACTTTTCGGTGTCGCAGTTAATGATGAATTAAGAGCTGTCGCTTTTTTCGGTGATTCTGTTATTGGTTCGTGTGCTACATTATTAGCAAATGTTGAATCTGTGTGATCGTGTAGTATAGGTGAAGGCGGCCCTCCGGATGTTGGTGTTATTGGTTTACCACCTTTTATTAATTCTACTATTTCGTCTGCTTCACGACTTAAATCACCACCTGGTCGAAATGGATTATCCCAACCGCTCTCTGTACTGTAACAAAAAAATTATATAACTACACACAAGAATTATAAATAGTGTATTGTTAGTCTAGACTGAATGTAATGAATACAGAGCTTTTGAATATTTCATGTAATGTTACGTTCATGCACCCAAAAATTAAAGAGCCCCCTTTTAAACGTAATAATTAAAGTTGCACCAGGTATTTTATGTAATAAATAAATAAACAAGTTAAGTGCTAATTGAGTCCTTTGTCAAGGTTAACAGCATCATATAAGCAGAATTCATTATGAGTAAAAGTGATAAAATACTTGGGGATTTACATAACTGCAATAAAGCCTTATACATTAAGTAGGTCATTTAAACACAAATTGATTGTCGTGACCTTTATGTCACAATCAGCGCTTGTAAAAACGTTTATAAATCTTATAATCTAACTTTTGGATATTATTCAATACAACTATAAGTTGTCAAACAATTACAGATTAGCAACACTTACTTCAAAATGCAATTCAATTCACTAGAGATTGCAAACGACGCTTAGATACCAGACATTGTAATAGACAATTCAGTACAACTGTAACAAAGTCCAATTCATAGTCACTCGCCCTCTGGTGGCGAGTTTGAATCAAGTTGAAAATGGGCTAAATACACGTTAACAACCCTTAATAAAGTGGGTCATGAGTAGTTTCTATTAGGGGTACATAATCTAATCAATGTCTTTTGTCTACAAAGTTAAGTTCAATTACCTCAAATCACTCACCATCTAGTGGCGACTTCGCAAAGTATTCGAATATCGAGTTAGACGAGCTTGAAACAGGCTAGATAAAGGTTACTGACCCATACGATATCGAGCATCTTTAAGAAAAGCTGGCTATGCTATTAGGGCTTAATGGTAATGGTCTTTTTGCAAATATGAAGTCAATTTTGTACCACCCTCAAAATCAAGTTCCATTGCTTTAAGCAAGTCCAAGGTCAACCAAAGGTTATTGGCAGTTCAATACCCTTCAAAATAATGGGTTATGTTGTATGCATGAGGTTGGGTTAAATTTTGTGAAAGGCAAATAAAAAATAAAACAATGTTACCAGGGATAACACAAAAATATTCCTAGAAAGAAATTAATTGGTTTTAATTATTATTATTAGAATACTCTACTTAACAGGCATAGGGGAGAGTTGGATAAAATGGGGTGGTCTGATAAGATAGGGTATCCTCACTTTCACGCCTTTATTTCAACCGTTAGCACGTGGAGGTGGTTTACCGCGTTAGATGTGCTTCTATTTAGTTGCTTAAAGTTAGGTGAACCTATTGTATCGTTTTTTCCAGATTTCGCAGGCAAAAGTTAAATGTTCGGACGATTTATTAAAATTTTGTGGTGACATACTTTTTGTGAGGACTCTAAAATCGTTAACAATATAAGCTCATGTAAGTATCTATTGGCTTAATCACGTTCTAAGCGATGTAATGATATATCTTGCAGAAGGAAACTATAAAGTTTAGCCGAGTTACAATACATTTTGTAAATATTGTACCAGTGAGATAAAATGGGGTACTACTTGGTTTTATAAAATAGGGTACGCCGTTTTATCAAACTTAGTTTTTCCTTTCAGATAGTTTAATAGTTTATACAATATAGCTAGTAATTATAAACAGAAAGGAGACCGGCAGTCCTGGTCGGAAGATAGCATGCACCGTGCGATTCAAGAGGTGATAAATGGAAACATGGGCTATTTTAAAGCGTCAAAGGCATCCTTAGTACCCCTGCCAACATTGGAGAATCGTGTCAAGAAGGCGAAATCAGGCGCAACTATTGTTGATGCAAGCAAGAAAGGTATAAAAATATTTTAATACTGTTCTGTCTATCATTTATATAACATAGTGCAGTCATTAGGCAGTCGTAAACCAGGGTTTAAGTCAAGGCAGCAAAAGGAACTTGTAGAATATGCTCTTCTAATGGAAAATAGATTTTTCAGACTAACGTTAAGAGAACTACGAAGTATTGCATTTGAACTCGCAGTGCGGAACAACCTGCCCCACAATTTCAACAGAGACAAACAGATGGCTGGAAAGTGTTGGCTATACTCATTCCTTAAACGTAATCCTGAACTGAGGCTTAGATCGCCAGAAGCAACATCTCGTGCTCGAGCAATGGATTTTAATAGACCATTGGTGAACAATTTCTTTGATTTACTAAATAGATTATTCATCTAATACCAGTTTTCACCAGATAGAATCTACAATGTGGATGAAACTGCTGTGACGACAGTTCCAAAAAAGCAATCGAAAGTTCTCGCCCTGCGAGGTAAACGTCAGGTTGGAAGTGTTGTTTCAGGGGAGCAAGGAACTTTGGTTACAGCGGAAACCTGTATGAGTGCCGCAGGAAATTATATGCCCATCATGTTTGTATTTCCTAGAAAGAACGCTAATCCAGAGTTACTGGAAGGTACACCACCAGGGACTTCGGCCGAATATCACGAAAGTGGTTGGATGCAAAAGGATATTTTTTTAAAGTGGTTTGAGCGCTTTATTACTTTTGCCAAGCCAACAGAAGAACGTCCAGTTCTTCTACTTTTGGATGGACACGCAACCCATACTAAATCTTTGTAGTTTATAGATGCGACAAGGAAAAATCACGTCATCTTATTATGCTTTCCTACACACTGCACTCATAGGATGCAGCCCCTAGATGTTACCTTCTTTTCTCCAGTTAGCATATTATTCTGAAGAGTGTAGAAAGTGGATGCAATTGAACCCTGGAAGGGTCATAAGTATCAGACAGGCGCAATCCACATTTTTCTACACGGCTTCTAAACTCTGGAATGATCTCCCTAGTTCCTGTTTTCCTCTCACTTATGATATGAGAAAATTTAAGGTAGCTGTTCATAGGCATCTATTGGCAATTCATTATCCCTCTATCCATCCTCCTAAGTGTTCCTGAGTGCTTTAGCACGATAGGCCTTATTTAGCCTGTTCAGGTCCACAATCATAAAAAAAAAAAAAAAAAAGGTTGGAAAACTTTTCGGCACTGCTTTCATGAAGGTGGCAGTTATGGAAACTGCAGTTAATGGATTCAGAAAGACAGGGACTTTTCCGATGGATCGTAATGTGTTTAAAGACTGGATGTTTCAGCCTGCAGAAACCACTGACACAATGGACAATGAAGATTCGGCTGCAGTTCTACTTGAAGTTGCAGGACCGTCAACTTCCGATACGAATAGAGAAAAAACAAATTTGTCTAGCACTTCATCTTCGGAAAAAAACTATCCAAACCAAGTTCATCATCTCAACAGGCTACTGTGACTGCATTCGCACTCTCTCCTAAAGATATTAGACCAGTTCCGCATTTCAATAGAGAAACAGCGGAAACTAAAACCACAAAGAGGGGGAAAACGGTGGTTTTAAAAGAGTTACCGTATAAAAATGAGTTAATTGCCGAAATAGAAGCTAGAAAAAAGAAGCCTGTGAAAAGAAATCTAAACTTAAAGCAAGAAGTTGAGAATCGGAAAGAAAAATATAAAAAAGGCAAATCCTCAAAAGTCAATGCCCCAGAAGAGATAGAAAATCAAGAAAGCGACCAAACCAGGAGGAAGAGAGGTGAATCGATAGTAGAAAAACGGCCAAAAGGTAGTACGAAGAACACAGAATCGGTCCATGAAGCAAGTGACTCGTCAGAAGACGAAGAGGAAAATGTTGCGTGTCTAATTTGTAATGAACTATTCTCTAATTCGATAACTTGTGAAGGTTGGGTAATGTCCTATAAGTGCAAACGATGGGCTCATGAAATATATGCAGGGATTCACGAAGATGATGAGCAATATGAATGTGATTTTTGTATATAATGTCCGTAATGTAAGAGTTTTGAAAACCTATTGTTTTTAAAATATACAAAATAATACTAATTTAGTTTAAAAGTAGGTACCCCATTTTACAGTACCTACTACCCCATTTTATCATACCAGTTTGATAAAATGGGGTATTACGCATATTTTCAAAAAAACACCTAATTTTTACAAAAGTATTAAAATCAAAGAATAATGCGTTTTAGTTATCAATCCAATAACATAACTGTGTACTTTGATATTAGTAACACGAATGTATTCTTACTACTTTTTGAATTATCAAGCACGATATAATAAGTACCCCGTTTTATCCAACTCTCCGCTACTGCGTCCAATTACTTAGGAGGAGAACGAGCGGAATCAGGATTACAATAAACAGGCATTATTATTTACTGCCTGAACTTTAACAAAATATTAGTAGTTGAATTAACAATTTTACAAAATACGCACCTCAAGTTTCTTCCAGGTTCCAGCAATACCAACAAGCAGTCATGCAACTGTGAGAAATTGAGCAGTGAGAAATCTCAGACCTTCGTTCCATTTATATTAATAAAGGGAATAATATTTTATTGCAAAACAGTTAATTTTTTCATATTAAAACTACACCTAATCCTTTCTTGCGTGAATCAGATACGTGGTGGAACTCATAGACCGTAATTCAGACATTTTTAAGCTACTAAAGCGACAAACAATATATTGTAGCAAACACAAACCTTAAAAACTATGATGCATCTTAAAAAATTACAAATTCATTTTTAGACACAAAACGGTCTAATAATATATTTTCAATTTTTTCTTTTTCTAACAGTAATTTGATGTTAGCTATTTGCTAAAGTGTATCTATCTGTGTCCTATATCCCATTTAGTACCTATATGGAGTATATTATTAAAATCCTATCAACGATTCATTCACAAAATTAGTAAAAATTTAAAGTGGACTTTCTCTGGGTTATATAATAGATATGAGCAATTAATGTGTTTTTAATAAAATTCCTCAGGCTGTATGTATCATTCGAGTGTTATTAATGACATAGAAATCCGACGCACTTGCATTTATTATAAACCATACCCCACGCACATCGTGTATGTATTCAACGAAGAAAATCAGATCAACGTATAACTAAAAACTATTTAAATTGCACTATGTAAATAGTTTACCAAAAATGCAAAAAGAAGTACTAAAAATTACATTTGCAAACAAACATGTACAAGGTAAGTATTAACTATGTACCACGTGTTAAAAAATTGAGGTCCAACAAATGATAATTTTACATTTGAATGTAATTGTGTACTGTAAAAAAACCGATTACTATACATAAGCAAAAGTACCTAGCACCCAGAGTATTTAACTAAAACATTGTATTGTGCTTCAGAATAGGGACCCTTCCTGCTCGGTGATTTTTGTTTTTAAGACGCTACCAAAAGGAACTTATTTCAAGATGCGAAAAAATTCAGAACCTGTCAGAAGGAAAGGAGTTGAAGATTCTCCCACGGAGCAGGAAAGTCTTCTATTCTGGTTCACAATACAATGCTTTAGTTACAGTTAACTACGTATTTCTTGCTATTTCTCCACATGCAGTTATTTGTTAGAGATCGCCAAATATATTTTCACATCTAAAATATGTAAAAAGTATCTAAATAAATGCAATTTACACATATCAACCTTGATTTGTGTGCATAAAGGTGCAAGGTACATGGACATTTCGTATATTAATAATATACTTAATATACTCCTAACCAACAAAAGCAACAAAGAAAAAAATATTTTAAGTTTTTACTATTTTTGTGCATAAATTTTATCTTATTTTAACAACGCGTGCGCGTTCACGCGCGTGTGTATTTGTGTGTGTGTGTGTGTGTGATGTGTGTCGTGTGTCGGGTTTCGGGTGTCGCGTGACGAGTGTAGAGTGTAGTGTCGCGTGTAGAGTGTGGAGTGTGGAGTGTGGAATGTGGAGTGTAGAGTGTAGAGTGTAGAGTGTAGAGTGTAGAGTGTAGAGTGTAGTGTCGCGTGTCGTGTGTGTGTGTGTGTGTGTGTGTGTGAGTGTGAGTGTGAGTGTGAGTGTGTGAGTGTGTGTGTGAGTGTGAGTGTGAGTGTGGGTGTGAGTGTGGGTGTGGGTGCGTGTGTGTGTGCGCGCGTGTTCGTGCCTGGCCGCGTGCGTGGGCGCGTACGTGCGTGCGTGTGCGTGCGCGCGCGAATGTGTGTCTGTTTTCATGTTTCTTTGTGTTGTTTGTTTCATTAGCACCTAGTTTTTTGCATATTTTGTTTCTTTTCTTGCTTGTTTGTTATTTCCGTGTTTTTGTGTGGGTGGTAAGGTGTCTGCGTGCTAAAAAGTTTGTGCAGTTTCTTTGATTGGGGAACAACTTTTAAATTAGTTTGCAACATAGCCACAAATTTACTTTACGAAAAAGTTTTTATAATTTTTTAAGGTAATCGACCAATGTAGAGAGATAAGGTTGTGTTTGTCTAAAAAGGGGTTTTTAATTGTTGCAATAACGATAATTCAAATAGGAAATAGGTTTAAAGAGTAACAGAAATGTTTTTTTCTACTCATTAGAAAGTATTGCGTAATTCTAAATACGAGTGTTAGTGTGAAGGAATTAACCTTGGCGTAATTAAAGAATGTGGTAAAACAGGTTTTCGAACTCATTAGAAAGTATAAGTAATCCTAAATATGACCTTACAGCTGAAAGGTTTAACCTTGATGTAATTAAAAATGTATTTCTAGCAAGGGATAAAAAATTCCTACCCTAATTAATTTTCTTCCACCCTGTACCTAGGTACTTTTTCTTGCTGAACATCGATTTTAGATAATAGACTAGAAAATCCTATTGATAGGCCCGACCAAGATTCAAGACCATAAACATCAAGGTCAGTTCCCGAGTACGGGATTATCACCCCTCGGGGTATGCAACCCGACATGATGGGAGTAGAAATAAATAAAAAAATGAATGTATAACATAATCCTGTTATCAACAGAACGTCGTACATTTTCCATTCTGTATGGTCCGAATGCATTTAGTGTTAAATCAAGTGATCTCGCCTGCCAATCGTAAACTAAAGTAGATTTAAAGATCTAGCGTTTTCAAAAAAGTTGCGTTATCTCAAAAATAGCTCGCTACATTTAGATTATAGTCTTGCAAAGTTCGCTTCTTGCCCCTAACGTAGAATAGAACAAGACAATTTTAACAAAGCAAGCCAGGAAACTTTTAGAATAACGAAATAAATTATTTAACTTATGACATACAACACCTGTAAAGCCTGGGTACTAACTCAACCGAATGAACAAAATAGTAACTTGTTCATTCGGAATTTAAGGATACGAAGAATTTGTAGAATTCTGGAGAGAAACCATACAAAGTTTTTGTGAAAGGAACATCATTAAAAAATGAGAGTAGTAGGAGAATAATTAACAAGTTTTATTAAAACGAAGATGATCTGTTTTAAAGAGCCCCTAAGGTAGAATAGGCCAAGACAATTTTAACAAAGCAGCAAGCCGAGAATATTGCAGAGTAACAAAATAAAATACTTAACGTATGACACACTGAACATGTGAAGCCCAGTTACTAACTGAACTAAGTAGTGTGATTACCGAATGAAAAAAATACTAACTTTTTGATTGAGAATTTAAATGTATGAAGAATTAGCAGAATTCTGGAGGAAAACCACAGTTATTGTGAAAGGAGCATAAATTATTTAACTCATGACGTACTAAGCGTGTAAAGCCTAGTTACTAACTCAACCAAGTAGTGCGTTTGCTGAATGAACAAAATAGTAACTCGTTGATTCGGAGTTTAAAGATATGAAGAATTTGCCAAATTCTGGAGAGAAACCACAGTTTTGCGAAAAGAGCATCATTAGAAAATAAGAGCCGTAAAAGAAGCCCCTAAGGTAGAATAGACCAAGACAATTTCAAAACAGCAAGCCAGGAATCTTGCAGAGGAATGAAATAAATTATTTAACTTATGACATATTGAGCGTGTTACTAACTCAACCAAGTGGAGTGAATTCCGAATGAACAAAATAATAACTTGTTGAATTGGGATATAAAGATATGAAGAATTTGCAGAATTTTGAAGATAACCATATAGTTTTTGTAAAAGCATAATTAAAAATGAGAGTAGTAAGATAAGAATTAACAAATTTTATTAAAACGAATATGATCTGTTTTAAAGAGCCCCGAAGGTAGAATATACCAAGACAATTTTAACAAAGCAAGCCAAAAATCTTGCAGAGTAACAAATTAAATTATTTAATTTATGACATACTGAGGGTGTAAAACATAGTTACTAACGCAACCAAGTAGCGTGATTGCCAAATGAAGAAAATAGGTTAACTTGTTGATTCGGAGTTTACAGATATGAGGAATTTGCAGAATTCTGGAGATAAACCACACAGTTTTGCGAAAAGACCATCATTAGAAAATAAGAGCCGTAAAAGCAGCCCCTAAGGTAGAATATACCAAAACAATTTTAACAAAGCAAGCCAGGAATCTTGCAGAGGAACAAAATAAATTATTTAACCTATGACATACTGAGCGTGTAAAGCCTAGTTACTAATTGAACGAAGTAGCGTAATTGCCGAATGAACAAAATAGTAACTTGTTGATTCGGTGTTCAAAGATATGAAGAATTTGCAGAATTCTGAAGAGAAACCACACAAAGTTTTTGTGAAAGTAGAATCACTAGAAAATGAAAGTCGTAAAAGAAGAAATAATAAATGTTATTAATAAGATGATGTATCCATGGAGAGTCCAATTCCATGTTTATTTGGAAATATGTTTATGAGCAATAAGATTGAACAAGGTAGATTTTTAATTTTATTACTGTGCTTAATAGCTGTCATTAACAAAATTGGTCGTACTTAGCCACATTTAAATATAATAAATGAAAAAGAAAAATTTCTATGATTAAACAACTTTGTACGTGTTTACTAATTATAGTCCTGAATTTCGGAAAAGCAATAATACTACTTATTGAATATTCAACTATTGTGAAGATTTACCAATTCGGTTTAGAAAAGGAAAACAATTCGATTCTTTATCCTGCACGTTTTTGGATTCGTGTATGTGATGTGCTTCTCAATAGAGCACTGATATAAATTTTTGTAATATTCCGTCGTATTTGTTTTTGGCTTTGAAATAATTACAAATTTGCATAACCGCTGATTATGATAAACACATTCACAAAAAAATTGTCTACAGTTAGATTTGAACCCAAGGTCCTTGTGTTCAGAGACAGTTAATTACATACTTAATTGCGTTGATGAAATGAATTAATTAAATACCTACCAGGAAGAACCATCTTTCGGTGCAGTGACGACGTAGTAAACTACGCCCCCATGAGAAGTAGCCATACTCGGCATAGTCTGTTTCGGTAATTAGTGTGAAATAATCAATCTTCAACGATCAACTAAAATATCACAATATTAATTAAGTAAAGGAGAGCACATAATTATTTACACTTTCGGCTATTCAATTAAAAAAAAAAACATGTTAAGCACACGACACTGCATTAAATACTGAATTTGCTTTGGAATTTAACCAAAGAGATTTTAGTAACGCCAAGAAATATACGTTTTAACTTGTAGTTAATTTTAGATTCCTATTCAGTATTATACGTTCTTGCTGACGTAACTGCAAGAAACACACATCTGATCTGACGAATCTGTGTTTTTTTTTAAACCTTCAACATATGTTTGGAACATTATGGGAAAATATTAGCGTATAAAAAATTGTTTTTGTACATCAGGTGGGCGAACTACTTAACTGTCACTGTACTTAATTATGCAGTAATTTGTTTTAAAATTACAATAAACAATGGAAAACAATGTGAATATAATTGGAACCTTGAACTTGAACATTTTATGTATTACCGCATTAAATATGTATTAGTACTAGTGAGGTAGCGGGTTCGATCCCCGTGACATTCCCCACAGTTTGTTTCAATTTGAGAAAATTGTCAGTAACTTCAATTAGTATAACAAACCGAAGATACCCAATAAGTTATATCAGTGGCGTACTATTCCGACCTTGAACAACGTTTTATATATATATATATATATATATATATATATATATATATATATATATATATATATATACGGGGTGCCCACGAGATCACTTTCTGGCTGCCATTTTTATTTATCTATCGATTTAAATGAAACTTGGCAGGGTTGTTACTCTGACCAAACGTCATTTTTAGGAATTTTTGACAAGCATTTCCGACTTCCGGTTTCACCGGAAATGACCTTAACTTTTGATTTTAAATGACACCCCGTATATTTTAGTTTTCGGATTCTGGAGGTCAGTTTACGGCCGATTGCGTAATATTTAAATCGATTTTTTTCCAAATGTAATTTTAAAATTGAATTTTATTTTCTCATCCAGAGTGCCATGACCATCTTAAAATCATTCTACATAAATCTAATATTTTAAACATTTTTGTTAATTTTATAATTAAACTTAAGTACAAACTTTAATTTAATTTTTAAGTAAAATATTAGATTTATGTTAATAAACAACAACCTTTATTATTACCTTTCAAACTTTTAAATTTACCATAGTGTTTCCATGGCAACCTAGCCACCTATTGTTTTCATGGCAACTCTGATGTGCTGTGACATAGGAAGTGTATTTTATTAATGGGTAAGACGTAAATATAAAAATAAAAATGTTTTAAATCGAAAATGGGTAAAAATGACAAAACGTGTTATACGTCATTAAATTCATTTTAAAATACTATATTTAATAGTTTTATGAAAGTGGTATGCTTCCATTTAATTTTTTTGAGCTACGGCAAAAATAAAGTTTAGAACGTTCTAGTAAAAAAGTTAACAACGATAAAAGTGAGTTTGCATTTTTCTGGAAGTGAGTTAAGTATGTAGAATGATTTTAAGATGATCATGGCACTCTGGATGAGAAAATAAAATTCAATTTTAAAATTAAATTTGGAAAAAATCGATTTAAATATTACGCAATCGGCCGTAAAATGACCTCTAGAATCCGAAAAACAAAAAATATACAGGGGGTGTCATTTAAAAATCAGAAGTTAAGGTCATTTCCGGTGAAACCGGAAGTCGGAAATGCTTGTCAAGAATTCCTAAAAATGACGTTTGGTTAGAGTAACAACCCTGCCAAGTTCCATTTAAATCGATAAATAAAAAAATGGCAGCCGGAAAGTGATCTCGTGGGCACCCGGTATATATATATATATATATATATATATATATATATATATATATATATATATTGTTAGAAATTTTACAATAAAGATAAAAAAAAATTAAAAAAAAAAACGTAAAATTCAAACAATACACGTGCGATTTATTCGATTACAAAACAAGAGAGAGCGGAAATATATCCGAGCACCGGAAAATCTTGTGATTGACTGTTCATCATCCTCTTTTATTGCTAAATATATGCCAAAATTAGGCGTAGTCAACCGCAACGTTTCCTTGACCGGTAGCGGCCCTCATAAACCTACAAAATCAGCATTTCCTAGTTACAATATTCTGACATATTTATGGAATTATATACATCTACAAAGTAAGCATTTCCTAGTTGGTAACAATATTTCTGACATATTTATGGGGTTACATTGACCCATTAAAAGAAATCGTTGTATTTAAAAAAATAAAACATCTATTTCGAACAAAAGTTAAACGTTTCCTAGAATTAATTAGTATGGGATTAAATAAGTCAATAAAACATCTGATTTCTAACAATATATATATATATATATATATATATATATATATATATATATATATATATATTATATATAACAAGCTTTAAATATTAATATTTAATATTTTACTTCTCATCCACTATAGTCCATAATGAAGTAGAATTTTGAAGGGGGACAAAATTCGCCCCACCTGATTCTGAAAATAATTAATTTTAAAGTGAACGCGGCGAGAAGTCAACTTGAATTGAATCTGGTTCCAAAAATGGTTTTAAAAATTAATATTTTACTTCATTTCGACTATAGACCATAATGAGATAGAATCATTTGAAAGTAAGAGAAATGCCCCCTACCCCGATTCTGAAAATAATTTTAAAGTGAGTTTTAAAACTTAATAACATTTTACTTCACTTCCACTATAGACCGTGAGAATCTTTTGAAGGTAGACGAAATGCGCCCACTCCCCTAATTCTGTAAGTAATTTTAAAGTGAATACGACGTTAACTTGATTTAATGTGGTTCCAAAAAATTTGTTAAGTAACGAGTTTTAAAAATTAATGTTTTAGTTCAGTTCCACTATAGACCATAAATGAGATAATTGAAATTGAATCATTTCAAAGGGGGCGAAATGCGCCCCCCTGATTCTAAAAAGAATTAATTTTAAAGTGAACACGACGAGATCCAAACTTGAAAATAGATTTTAAAGATTAACAATAATTTATACCACATCCCAAAAAAACAGAATAAGTTAGGAACAGCGTAGGGTGGTGAAATGAATTCTTGGCGCTTAAAATAATTAATTTCACACGATGAGAATTTGAAAACTGTTTAAAAAAGTCACAACACTTCGTAATCCAATCTATAATTACGAGAATGGGTTAGAAAATTAATTATTTTAAGCGTCGCAGTAAATTTCACCTCTACAGACTAGTTTCATCTGTGAGAATGTAAAGTGAATAATTCTTAATCGTTTTTCAAGGACATAATAGTACGCCACTGATATCTCTGTTCGGGTATGTTCGATGTGTTCTACTACTGAAAGCTATCACCAACTTCAGGCAGTCCCTGTTTAAGTAAATATTGGAACCAGGGGCGTGTGAGTAGAGGGGAGATTTGGGTATTCAACCCCGCCCCCCCCCCGAGTCTTTTTAAGCTGTAATATAATACCCGTATATCCAACCAGTCAGTATTTCGTTACGGACACCAAAAAATTCCGATATGAAATAAATGGCAACGTTAGTTAGATAGGCCCATATTTAAAGATTATAGTTGAGCGCCACTGACTAACTCATGTTTCTTTTTTTACGTGTTTTACAAACATCCCTGATTGGAATTAGTAACCGTGCCCATCTTTAACCTGTAAATGTGTGCATTTGTAGGTGAAGACTAAAAATAAACATACGGTATTTTAATATTGAGAACGTCCTTAAAGCTTTACACAATGACTTAATCACATACTTTCGTGAAGTGCACAAAAACGATGTACTCATAATCAACTTCAAGAAGTGCAGTGTCGTACACCCCTTAGTTATTTAAAAAAAAATTATAAAATTTCAGGCA
The DNA here is from genome assembly GCA_036346205.1 of Vesta saturnalis. Taxonomy (NCBI): domain Eukaryota; kingdom Metazoa; phylum Arthropoda; class Insecta; order Coleoptera; family Lampyridae; genus Vesta; species Vesta saturnalis. The sequence continues at coordinate 3,628,994 of JARFJB010000602.1, forward strand.
TTTTCTTGAAATTAATTGTAATTACTCTTAATCTAAGTAATAATAACGTGAGTAATCTTAATCGTTTTACATAGTAACGTAGTGACCTACACAAAAATGGCGCAGTACTTAAAGATTTACATTGTAACTGAATCACACAATTTTGTGAAGTGCACAAAAAACGACACAGACTTACAGAACTTCAAGAAGTGCAGTGGCGTGCACCCTTTAAAATTATTAAAAAAAAATTCTCGGGCATTTTCTTGAAATTAATTGTAATTACTTTTAATCAAAATAATGATAACGCGAGTATTCTTATCGTGTTACATAGTAACGTAATCACCTACACAAAGATGGCGCACTACTTATAGCTTTACATAGTGACTGAATCACACATTTTCGTGAAGTGCACAAAAACGACAGACTCACAGAACTTCGAGAAGTGCAGTGGTGTACCCCCTTAAAATAATTTATAAAAAAAAATAAAATTTCGAGCATTTTCTTGAAATTAATTGTAATTACTCTTAATCAAAATAATAATAAGGTGAGTATTCTTATCGTGTTACATAGTAACGTAATCACCTACACAAAGATGGCGCACTACTTATAGCTTTACATAGTGACTGAATCACACATTTTCGTGAAGTGCACAAAAACGACAGACTCACAGAACTTCGAGAAGTGCAGTGGTGTACCCCCTTAAAATAATTTATAAAAAAAAATAAAATTTCGAGCATTTTCTTGAAATTAATTGTAATTACTCTTAATCAAAATAATAATAAGGTGAGTATTCTTATCGTGTTACATAGTAACGTAATCACCTACACAAAGATGGCGCACTACTTATAGCTTTACATAGTGTCTGAATCACGCATTTTCGTGAAGTACTCAAAAACGACACAGACTCACCGAACTTCAAGAAGTGCAGTGGCGTACACACCTTAAAATTATTTAGAAAAAAAAATAAAATTTCGAGCATTTTTTTAAAATTAATTGTAATTACTCTTAATCAAAATAATAATAACGTGAGTATTCTTATCGTGTTACATAGTAACGTAATCATTTACACAAAGATGGCGCACTACTTATAGCTTTACATAGTGACTGAATCACACATTTTCGTGAAGTGCACAAAAACGACACAGACTCACAGAACTTCGAGAAGTGCAGTGGCGTACACCCCTTAACATTATTTATAAAAAAAAATAAAATTTCGGGCATTTTCTTGAAATTAATTGTAATTACTCTTAATCAAAATAATAATAAGGTGAGTATTCTTATCGTGTTACATAGTAACGTAATCACCTACACAAAGATGGCGCACTACTTATAGCTTTACATAGTAAGTGAATCACACACTTTGGTGAAGTACACAAAGATGGCCGCTCACAGTCAACTTCAAGAAGTGTAGTGGCGTACACCATTTAATAATAAAAAACACCCCTTAAAATTATTCATTAAAAAATTATAAAATTTGAGACATTTTCTTAAAATTAATTGCAATTACTCTTAATCTAAATAATAATAACGTGAGTATTCTTAATCGTTTTACATAGTAACGTAGTGACTTACACAAAGATGGCGCACTACTTAAAGCTTTACATAGTAACTGAATCACACTAGTATAGGTCGTAGGTTCAAATCCTACTCGAGGTAAACTTTTATTTATGTATTTAATAAAATTAATAATAATCACTTAAAATTATTTATAAAAAATTATTTTAAAAGCATACAAATTTTTATCAATAAAAAACCTTGAAGTCTCTTACAACTTAAAAAGTGCGGTTAAAAAATATAAGCATCAAAGAGCACTCGTGTCGTGATTAAGAGTGAAAAAGAATCAAATATAAAATTCATTAAGGACGGGTCTGATTACAATTTTCGCCTGAACAGTAACTTACATCTGACAATGCAATTACAAAATTGAAGCGCAAAAAAGCACTAACGCAGAGTGAAAAAAGAAAATATAAAATCTATCATGGGTGGGGCCGACAACACAATTCACCGTTTTTATTGATTATTTTAATATAAAAGGTATTATGGTTGCGATCGAATACACAATTTCCTCTTTTTATTTAAGCACTAATAAAAGTCGTTTAGCTTCAAAGCATTTCTGAACAAATTGCTTTTAATTAATACTTACCCTACAACTTAAAGAATGCTGCTAATGAACGATAAAAAATAAGATTTACCTATTATGGGCGGGCAGGGCTGACTACAATGTTTGCTTTTTTATTGATTATTCTAGGTTCTTATAGACTTGTTTGTAGCACTAATAAAGAATAGTTCAACTTCAAAGCCTCAAACAAATTGTGATTTTTAATATTAAGCTTGCAACCTAAAGAGCACAATTAAAAAATGTAAGCACTAACGTAGTGCTCTGTAGTGAAAATTACAAAATCTATTATGGGCGGAGCCAACTGTACAACTTGATTTTATGGATTATTTAAATAGTTTTTTTTAATAATATTAAACAATCATTCAACTCCAACGACTGTTCCAGAAAATTTTAATTTCGATTTCTATTGTACAACTTAAGCACTAACGTAGTGCTTATTAATTTTTCAGTCGCATTATTCATACCCTTAAGAGATTTAAAAAAAATTAAATAGTGCAGTTGGTCACGATCATGGCGTATTTGGTCAGCCATTAGTGTTTTCTAGTGCTTATTAGTGTGCTCCGTTAGTGCTTAAGAAACCTTTAACTTCAAAATTCGCTTTTATTTGGGCCACCTTTAAAAATACGCTTCGTTCATACTTGCATGGAAAATCTAAAAAACGAATATGAAGACATAGGCACTAAGCAACCACTAGGAAGCAAAGTTAAGATATTCGCCTCAATGTTTCTTTGTCTTTTATAAAATGTATTTTATACGTACGTACTTGAAGTGCACATTGTCAACGCCACGAGGATTCAATAAACACTAATTATGATCAAATGTTTATTCTTTAAGGTGTTTTCAATTATCTCTACGTTTTTATAATTAGTGCATTAATAGCAAACACAGATTCCATCTCAAATGAACCTTACCTTATTGTTTGCAAAATAACAATCTCACATTTACTATTACAGAAAGCAAAAGGGACCACTTGCCAAAAATAGAGCTAAAGATTTAAACATAAAACAAAACTAATCTCCCTTCCACTTCTCAAAATTGTTAAGTCAATCAATTGCCGGATATACTCTTCCCCTACAATTTTATTATTAACAGAATAAACATTTGGGACATACGCAATACACAGCAGGATTAAAATACAAAAAAATGAATAAACCGAGGTGCATGGTAATAAATGAAAAAGGAGCGGGTACCCTTTCTGTAACTTACAAAAATTTTATCGAATAAAATAAATCGTAGTATACAACAAAAGAATTACATAAGAAATTTTCATAGCTCATATAATTTAGTGATTAGGAGTGAAAAAGAATAAAATATAAAATCTATTATGATGTTTCGTGCGTGCGTGCGTGCGTGTGTTACACATGAGTGTCCACTAATCACGGTGTCCACACACACAAGCGCGTGCGCGCGCACGCACGCTAACACTAATAAAAAAACTTCGCTTTGTCTCTTAAAACGTAAAAATTGAGGTTAAAAAATTAAAGCACTAAGTAGCGCTAATTGTAGTTATTAAGATTAAGAATTTACTGTTTTTACCGATTCTTTTAACAGCATAGAATTTTTCAGTACTAATAAAAACACTTCGCTTTAATTCTCTTACAACTTAAAAGTACAATTAAAAAAATTAAGCACTAATTTAGTGATTAGGATTAAAAAAATGAATTAATTATGGCAGAAGCCGACTATATAATCGCTTCATTGATTATTTTAAAAACTCAGAATTTTGAATCACTAATAAAAACACTTCCCTTTAAGCCCCTCACAACTTAAAAAATAAGGCTAAATAATTCAAGCATTAAGAACATTAACTTAATGATTAAGAGTGAAAAAAATATAAAATTTATTATGGGCGCTTTTATTATTTTAAAAGCAGTGGTTTTTTCAGAAGTAATAAGAAATTTTTCCTTAAATCTCTTACTTAAAAAGTACGGTTAAAAAATTTAAGCACTAATTCAATGACTAAGAGATTAAGAAGTTGCTATTTTGATTGACTATTTTTTGGTTTTACTGATTATTTTAAAAGCATACTACTAATAAGCACATATTGCGTTAAATCTCTTAACTTAAACATGCGCTTAACAATTAAGCACTAAAGAGCACACATTTAATGATTTTATTTATTATAGGCAAGGCCGACGGGACAATTTATTATGGGAGGGGTCACGTGCACTATTTACTGGTTGTATTGGTTATTTTAAAAACTTACATATTAAGAAGTGCGGTTATAAAATTTAAGCATTAAAGAGCACTAATTTAGTGATTAAGAGAGAAAAAAGAATGGAACTAAAATTTATTATGGACGGGGCCAACTACACAATTTACAGGTTTCATTGGTTATTTTTAAAAGCATAACATTTTTTCGGCACTAACAAAAACACCTGCTTAAGTCTCTTAAAACTTACAGAGAGCGGTTAAGAAATTCAAAAAATTAAAGGACACTAAACGTGGTGCTTAAAATTTGAAACAATAGAACGTAAAATTTATTATAGGAGGGGCAGACTATACAATTTACTGTTTTTATCGATTATTATAAAAGAATACAATTTTTCAGCGGTTAGGAAATGTGAGCACTAAGGAGCACTAATTTGGTGATTAAGTGTGAAAAAGAATAAAATACAAAATTTATTATGGATGGGGTTGACTACAAAATTTACAGATTTTATCGATTAGTTTAAAATCCTTAGAATTTACTAATAAAACTGTTCAGTTCTGAAGCGCCAAAGTGCACTAACGCTGGGCTTAAGAGTGAAAAAAGATAAAATATATAATCCATTATGAGTGGGGCAGACTATAGAATATACTAATTTTTATTGATTAATTTTTAGAACTAATAAAAACACTTCAACTTACATCTTTTACAACTTAAAGAGCGTGGTTAAGAAATTGAAGAACCAAAAGGCTCTAATGTGGTACTTTAAAGTGAAACAAAATAAAGTAGAAAATTTATTATCAATACTAATAAAAACACTAAGCACTAACGGCTGCGAAGGCTGTTTTGGCAACCCCCACTCCAAACTTCCTCGAAGATAACCGATGCTATCTGAAAATTGACGAGTGCGCCCGCGCACAAGACCCAAGGCCGGTAACATTCTCGTTTCTCGCGCGTTTCGCCCTTTAAAAGTGTAATCGTCATCGAGTGAGCATTTCTCCGTTTATGAGCCAACATCAGCGGACATTAGAGATGTTACCGACTTGTTAAAACTATTACAACACAGCCGTTCAAGATGATGATGGAAACTATGACGTGGATCAGATGAATGTATCTCACATCCAAGATGATGGTGATGATTTACAGAAGAGGAATAAGAGCGATGAGGTAGAGGACAAGGATTAGTCTCAAAACCATGATGATGATAGCGACGAATCACGATTGAAGAAGAAGACCGGTAAAAACGTGATTATAATACAAATTCAAATTTTCCGCCAAGGATACCACGACAATACACGAAGGCCCACAAACGAGTTCCGATCACGACGAGGGGCGAAGACCCAAGAACAATTTGCGACGCCCTACACCTGTCTTACAATCTCGGCGATATTCGGGGAGCGTTGGAATGGGGGTTGCCGAAACAGCCCTCGACGAAAGCCTCGCGTCGCAAAATTTTACCTATATGAGGCCCAGATGCATACTTCTTACCTTAAAAGCTAGTGTTAGACCCCTTATTTCAAATTTCCCACCATAACCTTTACAGGGACCTGTATGCATTTTTAAAATATACCGCTAGGTTGCGCCAGCTATATTACAGAAAACATTCGTTAGTCTATACACAAGTAGATGGTGCTATTAACAAATTCAGATTTTACACCTAGGGGCCAGGACAAGGTGTCGAAGCCCTACATTTGTCTTACAAGTTAGCATTAGAGCTCTTCTTATTAGAATACGAATTCACATTTCCCGCCAAGGGAGCCAGGGGTTTAAGCCCCGAGAGCAAGTCGCAAGGCCTTATACCTCTATTATAAGCTAGCATTAGACCCACTTATTAGAATACAAGTTCAAATTTCTCGTAATAAGTAAACAGTGTAAACAAATACATATTCAAATTTAAATTTCCCGCCAAGGGACCAGGGCCAAGACCCAAAAGCAAATTGCGAAGCCCTATGTCTGTCTTATACGTTAGCATTAGGCCCCTTACTGTAATACAAGTTCAAATCTCCTCTCATAGATGGCACCACAACAATCCCTAATTAGTCCTACCACTAAGTGACGCTACATTTATAACAGAAAAAATATTCATTAGCATATACACCACTAGATGACCCTACAAGCAAATTCAAGTTTCAAGTTTTAGAGCCCCTTATTATAATACTATTTCCACCCAAGGGGGGCCACGACAAGAGGGCGCAGACCTAACACAAGTTCTTATAGATGTCTTATGGGATAGCATTAGGGCCGCTTATTAGAATATTTTCAAATTTCCCACCGTAACGATTTCTGAGCCTTAAGCCTCCAATCAGAGCTTAGAAGCTAAGCGGGGATAAGAATCTATCAGAAACTAATCAGGTAAAAGGAGTTGCCCTTAGGACCACCAATCAGAACATTGTATGCGCACGCATTTGCCTACCTTCCAGGGGCTGAACTCCTAAAAAGTCTCTTAATACAACCAAATGGGTCCTAATTGGGCTGAAAATTCCATCAAGGGGCTGAAAAGAACCCATAAAAAAGGAATGAACTGACAAAAAGGTTCTTAATACAATTAAAAGGGCTCTAATTAGGGTGAAAATTCTACAAGGGGCTTAAAATGGCCTCCAAAAAGAAGCCATAGGGGTGAAAAATACATATAAAAAATGGCGACGAAAGGTGTCCCAAGGGTGACGTGACACAAATCCAAGATGGCGGAAGGCCTCTGTTCTACTTTAGTAATAAGCACGAACTTGATTGTTATGAAAGTTTTGAAGATCTTCAAAAACACAAATTCTAATGAATAATGACGATCAAAGACCTTTAGGCTACTCAGAACTCATTCATTTTAATTTTGTGTGGTACGTGGGTGTATTTTGTTTGTTAAAGATCCTGCCACAATTCCAGTGTTCCAGATTTTTGAAATAAATTTAATTAAATATTTTAAAAGCTTGAAATTTTTCAGCATTAATAAATACACTTCCCTTTAAGCCTCTAACAAATTAAAAAAGGCGGATAAATAATTCAAGCACTAAGAAACAATAATTTAATCATTAAGAGTGAAAAAGATAATACAAAATTTAAAATGGGCGGGACAGACTACATAACTTCGTTTCCTTAAATCTCTTAAAACTTAAAAAGTGCGGTTAAACATTTAAGCACTAGGTAGCACCAATTTAGTCATTAACAGATTAAGAATTTGCTGTATTTATTGATTACACTAAAAGAATATAATTTTGTCAGCACTAATAAAAACACTTCGTTTTAATGCCCGTACAACTTAAAATTGCGATTGAAAAATTTAAGCACTAAGGAGCACCAATTGAGTAAAAAAAGAATAAACCAAAATTTATTATGGACGGGGCTGACTACACTATTTGCAGGTTTTATCGATTAGTTTAAAATCTTTAGAAATTTTTCCAGCACTAATAAAACCATTTCGTCTTGACAGCGCTTTACAACTCACAGTGCGATTACAAAATTGAAGCGAAAAAGAGCACTAACGCAGTGGTTAAGAGTGAAAAAAAACAAAACATAAAATCTATCATGGGCGGGGTCGTCTACACAATTTGCGGTTTTAATGATTATTTTAAAAGCATACAACTAATAAGCATAGCTAGCTTTGAATCTCCTACAACTTAAAAATGCGGTTACTAAAGAGCACCAATCTAATGAAAAGAGTGGAAAACATTGTATTGATATACACTATGCGCAGGATCAATAGGGCAATTTGGAGGCATATAATTTTTTGGCACCAATAAAACCACGTAAAATTATTTTATAACTTAAACAATGCGGTAGATAAATTGTAGCGCTAACGTAGTGCTTAGGAGTAAAAAAAAAATTTGCTGGTTTCATTGATTATTTTAAAAACTTATAATTTTTCAGCACTAATAAAAAAATTAAGAAATACTAATTTAATGATTAAGAGTAAAAAAATATATAAATTTTATTATGGGCGGGATCGACCATTTTAAAAGCATTGAATTTTTGAGAACTACCACTTCATACTTCCCGACGGCATGGAAAACCGCATCAACCGTCATGATCCCTAAAAACCTCTCCGACCTGACAGACCAATCTCTCCTCAGCTGTCTAAGGAAATGCTTTGAGTAGATCCTAGCCCTAACACTGAGAGATTACCTAGAATCAAATAACCTCTTACTTGACAGCCAGTTCGGCTTTCGACCCAATAGACCCATTACTAAAATTCTTAACCGAAACGTCACAAGCCTTTAACCTCGCCGTGTTCTTAGATATAAAGCAAGCTTTCGACAGTCTGGCATGCCGGTCTAGTTGACAAAATCAAATCCTTAGGCATTCTACCCGAACTTACGAAGATCTACTGTCATATCTAACAGATAGGATGGTACGAGTCCGAGTAGGCTCAACCCATCCCCAAAGTTTCACTCTACAGGCAGGCGTACCCCAGGGTTCTGCCTTGGCTCCAATACTGTACCTTATATTTGTCCACGATATCCCCAGGATGACAACCCCCGGAGTATCCATGCCACAGTTTGCCGACACTGCTTTGTGGGCAGCGAATCGGTCAACCAAGAACGCCTCCAATAGAATGTCCACCACAGTACGGAACTTCTCTAATTGAGCCAACCAATAATAGTCTCCGTAAACCCGACCAAAACACAAGCCATCCTATTCCGACACCCCTATTACACCCAACACAAATTACTCTCACAAAACGATGTAACAATTTCCCTGCAAGGGGAACGATTACCGCTACGTGACGACATAGCTTACCTAGGAATTACATTTCCCAGGGCCCTTAACTGGAACGCTGACCTAAACAAGATTCTGAACAAAGAACCGATTCTAAGCGCCCTTCGAGACCGCCCAGGAGGTTGTCAACCTGAAACCCTACAGCATACTTACAAAATATTCATACGGCCCATCATAGACTTCCATGCCCCATTGTACGGTACCCTAAAACACAGAGACCTAAAATCCATAGCCTCATGTGAACGCCGAGTCCTAAGCAGAATAAACCGATTACACTACAAAACACCCAATCAAATCACCATACAACACGCCAACATTACACCTATCACACGACTCAAAACACTGTAAACTAAAGGTGGTAGGCATGTATACTCCATATCCCACCACCCTTACCATGGGCTCCTTAATATTGGGTCTCCGATTTTCTGAGCTCAGTAAGGGCTGCAGGTTACCTTTTCCTTCATTCTTAATCTATTCTCATCCTTATTCTTCCTTCTCATCCTTATTCTTCCTTCTCGCCCTCACTGTCTTCCTTTCGGATTAAAAGTCAAATTAAAAAATAAGATGGCTGTGGTTTCTAGGGTAATAAATTCCGGACGTAAAATCCTGTCCCATTCGGATGTCCGGGAGGGCAGGGCCCAAGCGACCTCGGTCATCGAATGTATCAACTTTCTGATTCACTACTGCAACATCCGCGGTATCAGGTCTAATTTTAATGCTATTCACAAACATCTTGAACAATTACAACCTACCCAATATTTTTTTTCTATATGAAACACAAGTCTCCTCTGAAAGCTCCGAGTCACCCGACTTGCAATTTCCTCAATACCACCTTCATTCTAACTTTCGATACAAAGGAGGCGTATGTGCCTACATCAAGGACAGAATTGCTTGCAAGAGGGTTTCTTCCTTAGAAAATAAAAATTTTTACGCGATTTGGTTTAAACATTCTGGTCCTAATAAAATTCTTATCTTTTTTGGGTTTTTTTAATGGTGTATTTTAAATTATACAATCTAAACGTTTCGATAACACAGTTATCTTCGTCAGTAGTAATATTTGTTAAAAATTGTTAAAGATGTAAACAATTTTGTCAAAGATGAAAAATTAGTTTTTCATCTTTTGTTCAATTTTGTCAGGTTTGCAGATAAGAAAACAAGATCAATGTTCGATTTGGTATTATGGCGTGCGTCTATGTGAGTTTAAGTGTTGTGATTGTGTACATATAGATTATACGAAATAATATATTATTAATCAACTTGCACTACGTGTCCTTCTGGATGATTATTAATAGGAAATAAAAGATAAGCAATCCTCAAAAGCACATTCAAGGATTGGCCATGTCTCAAAATTCGAAATAGTCATTATTAAACAAAATGCACTAAATGTTCGTCTGGATGATTATTCATAGGAAATGAAGGGTGGCCAATCCTCAAAAAGCATATACAAGCATTGACCATGTCTCAAAAAGGATGTTCTAGGGTTGGCCAAGTCTTAAAATTTGAAATAATACATTATTAATCAAAATGCACTACTTGTTCTTCTTGATGATTATTCATAAGAAATAAAAGATGGTCAATCCTCAAAAAGCATATTCATGGATTGACCATGTCTTAAAATGCAAATTCGAGGGTTGCCCATGTCTCAAAAAGCATATTCTAGGATTGATCATGTCTTAAAATTCGAAATAGTACATTATTAATCAAAATGTACTACGTGTTCTTCTGGATGAATATTCATAGGAAATAAAAGATGGTCAATCCTCAAAATGTATATTCAAGGATTGCCCATGTCTCAAAATGCATATTCCAGGATTGACCATACGCACACGCGCATGCACGCACGCACGCACACACACACCCACACACACACACACACACACACACACACACACACACACACACACACACACACAAAAGCATATTCAAGGATTATCCATGTCTCAAAATGCATATTCAAGGATTGAGCATGTCTCAAATAGCATATTCTAGGATTGACCATAACTTAAAATTCTAAATAGTACATTATTAATCAAAATGCACTACGTGTTCTACTGGATGAATATTCATAGGAAATAAAAGATGGTAAATTCTCAAAAAGCATATTCGAGGATTGATCATGTCTTAGAATCCGAAATAATACATTATTAATCCCCAAAATGCATGGACAAGCATTGACCATGTCTCAAAAAGCATATTATAGGATTGACCATGTCTTAAAATTTGAAATAATACATTATTAATCAAAATACACTACGTGTCCTTCTGGATGAATATTCATAGGAAATAAAAGATGGTAAATTCTCAAAAGCATATTCGAGGATTGATCATGTCTCAGAATCCGAAATAATACATTATTAATCCTCAAAATGCATGGACAAGCATTGACCATGTCTCAAAAAGCATATTATAGGATTGACCATGTCTTAACATTCGAAATAGTATATTATTAATCAAAATGCACTACGTGTTCTTCTGGATGAATATTAATAGGAAATAAAAGATGGTCAATTCTCAAAAGCATATTTAAGGATTGACCATATCTCAAAATGCGTATTCGAGGATTGACCATGTCTCAGAATTCGAAATAATACATTATTAATCCTCAAAATGCATGTACAAGCATTCACCATGTCTCAAAAAGCATATTCTAGGATTGACCATGTCTTAAAATTTGAAATAATACATTATTAATCACAGTGCACCACTTGATTTTCTGGATGATTATTCATAGGAAATAAAAGATGGTCCATCTCAAAATGCATGTACAAGCATTGACCATGTCTTAAAATTCGAGATAATATATTATTAATCAAAATGCTCTACGTGTTCCTCTGGATGAATATTCATAGGAAATAAAAGATGGTCAATTCTCAAAAGCTTATTCGAGGATTTACCATCTCTGAAAAGCATATTCGAAGATTGACCACGTCTTAAAATTTGAAATAATACATTATTAATCAAAATGCACTACGTGTTCTTCTGGATGATTATTCATAGGAAATAAAAGATGGTCAATCTTCAAAATGCATATTCAAGGATTGTCCATGTCTCAAATAGCATATTCTAGGATTGACCATAACTTAAAATTCTAAATAGTACATTATTAATCAAAATGCACTACGTGTTCTACTGGATGAATATTCATAGGAAATAAAAGATGGTAAATTCTCAAAAAGCATATTCGAAGATTGATCATGTCTCAGAATCCGAAATAATACATTATTAATCCCCAAAATGCATGGACAAGCATTGACCATGTCTCAAAAAGCATATTATAGGATTGACCATGTCTTAAAATTTGAAATAATACATTATTAATCAAAATACACTACGTGTCCTTCTGGATGAATATTCATAGGAAATAAAAGATGGTAAATTCTCAAAAGCATATTCGAGGATTGATCATGTCTCAGAATCCGAAATAATACATTATTAATCCTCAAAATGCATGGACAAGCATTGACCATGTCTCAAAAAGCATATTATAGGATTGACCATGTCTTAACATTCGAAATAGTATATTATTAATCAAAATGCACTACGTGTTCTTCTGGATGAATATTAATAGGAAATAAAGATGGTCAATTCTCAAAAGCATATTTAAGGATTGACCATATCTCAAAATGCGTATTCGAGGATTGACCATGTCTCAGAATTCGAAATAATACATTATTAATCCTCAAAATGCATGTACAAGCATTCACCATGTCTCAAAAAGCATATTCTAGGATTGACCATGTCTTAAAATTTGAAATAATACATTATTAATCACAGTGCACCACTTGATTTTCTGGATGATTATTCATAGGAAATAAAAGATGGTCCATCTCAAAATGCATGTACAAGCATTGACCATGTCTTAAAATTCGAGATAATATATTATTAATCAAAATGCTCTACGTGTTCCTCTGGATGAATATTCATAGGAAATAAAAGATGGTCAATTCTCAAAAGCTTATTCGAGGATTTACCATCTCTGAAAAAGCATATTCGAAGATTGACCACGTCTTAAAATTTGAAATAATACATTATTAATCAAAATGCACTACGTGTTCTTCTGGATGATTATTCATAGGAAATAAAAGATGGTCAATCTTCAAAATGCATATTCAAGGATTGTCCATGTCTCAAATAGCATATTCTAGGATTGACCATAACTTAAAATTCTAAATAGTACATTATTAATCAAAATGCACTACGTGTTCTACTGGATGAATATTCATAGGAAATAAAAGATGGTAAATTCTCAAAAGCATATTCGAAGATTGATCATGTCTCAGAATCCGAAATAATACATTATTAATCCCCAAAATGCATGGACAAGCATTGACCATGTCTCAAAAAGCATATTATAGGATTGACCATGTCTTAAAATTTGAAATAATACATTATTAATCAAAATACACTACGTGTCCTTCTGGATGAATATTCATAGGAAATAAAAGATGGTAAATTCTCAAAAAGCATATTCGAGGATTGATCATGTCTCAGAATCCGAAATAATACATTATTAATCCTCAAAATGCATGGACAAGCATTGACCATGTCTCAAAAAGCATATTATAGGATTGACCATGTCTTAACATTCGAAATAGTATATTATTAATCAAAATGCACTACGTGTTCTTCTGGATGAATATTAATAGGAAATAAAAGATGGTCAATTCTCAAAAGCATATTTAAGGATTGACCATATCTCAAAATGCGTATTCGAGGATTGACCATGTCTCAGAATTCGAAATAATACATTATTAATCCTCAAAATGCATGTACAAGCATTCACCATGTCTCAAAAAGCATATTCTAGGATTGACCATGTCTTAAAATTTGAAATAATACATTATTAATCACAGTGCACCACTTGATTTTCTGGATGATTATTCATAGGAAATAAAAGATGGTCCATCTCAAAATGCATGTACAAGCATTGACCATGTCTTAAAATTCGAGATAATATATTATTAATCAAAATGCTCTACGTGTTCCTCTGGATGAATATTCATAGGAAATAAAAGATGGTCAATTCTCAAAAAGCTTATTCGAGGATTTACCATCTCTGAAAAAGCATATTCGAAGATTGACCACGTCTTAAAATTTGAAATAATACATTATTAATCAAAATGCACTACGTGTTCTTCTGGATGATTATTCATAGGAAATAAAAGATGGTCAATCTTCAAAATGCATATTCAAGGATTGTCCATGTCTCAAATAGCATATTCTAGGATTGACCATAACTTAAAATTCTAAATAGTACATTATTAATCAAAATGCACTACGTGTTCTACTGGATGAATATTCATAGGAAATAAAAGATGGTAAATTCTCAAAAAGCATATTCGAAGATTGATCATGTCTCAGAATCCGAAATAATACATTATTAATCCCCAAAATGCATGGACAAGCATTGACCATGTCTCAAAAAGCATATTATAGGATTGACCATGTCTTAAAATTTGAAATAATACATTATTAATCAAAATACACTACGTGTCCTTCTGGATGAATATTCATAGGAAATAAAAGATGGTAAATTCTCAAAAGCATATTCGAGGATTGATCATGTCTCAGAATCCGAAATAATACATTATTAATCCTCAAAATGCATGGACAAGCATTGACCATGTCTCAAAAAGCATATTATAGGATTGTCCATGTCTTAACATTCGAAATAGTATATTATTAATCAAAATGCACTACGTGTTCTTCTGGATGAATATTAATAGGAAATAAAAGATGGTCAATTCTCAAAAGCATATTTAAGGATTGACCATATCTCAAAATGCGTATTCGAGGATTGACCATGTCTCAGAATTCGAAATAATACATTATTAATCCTCAAAATGCATGTACAAGCATTCACCATGTCTCAAAAAGCATATTCTAGGATTGACCATGTCTTAAAATTTGAAATAATACATTATTAATCACAGTGCACCACTTGATTTTCTGGATGATTATTCATAGGAAATAAAAGATGGTCCATCTCAAAATGCATGTACAAGCATTGACCATGTCTTAAAATTCGAGATAATATATTATTAATCAAAATGCTCTACGTGTTCCTCTGGATGAATATTCATAGGAAATAAAAGATGGTCAATTCTCAAAAAGCTTATTCGAGGATTTACCATCTCTGAAAAAGCATATTCGAAGATTGACCACGTCTTAAAATTTGAAATAATACATTATTAATCAAAATGCACTACGTGTTCTTCTGGATGATTATTCATAGGAAATAAAAGATGGTCAATCTTCAAAATGCATATTCAAGGATTGTCCATGTCTCAAATAGCATATTCTAGGATTGACCATAACTTAAAATTCTAAATAGTACATTATTAATCAAAATGCACTACGTGTTCTACTGGATGAATATTCATAGGAAATAAAAGATGGTAAATTCTCAAAAGCATATTCGAAGATTGATCATGTCTCAGAATCCGAAATAATACATTATTAATCCCCAAAATGCATGGACAAGCATTGACCATGTCTCAAAAAGCATATTATAGGATTGACCATGTCTTAAAATTTGAAATAATACATTATTAATCAAAATACACTACGTGTCCTTCTGGATGAATATTCATAGGAAATAAAAGATGGTAAATTCTCAAAAGCATATTCGAGGATTGATCATGTCTCAGAATCCGAAATAATACATTATTAATCCTCAAAATGCATGGACAAGCATTGACCATGTCTCAAAAAGCATATTATAGGATTGACCATGTCTTAACATTCGAAATAGTATATTATTAATCAAAATGCACTACGTGTTCTTCTGGATGAATATTAATAGGAAATAAAAGATGGTCAATTCTCAAAAGCATATTTAAGGATTGACCATATCTCAAAATGCGTATTCGAGGATTGACCATGTCTCAGAATTCGAAATAATACATTATTAATCCTCAAAATGCATGTACAAGCATTCACCATGTCTCAAAAAGCATATTCTAGGATTGACCATGTCTTAAAATTTGAAATAATACATTATTAATCACAGTGCCCCACTTGATTTTCTGGATGATTATTCATAGGAAATAAAAGATGGTCCATCTCAAAATGCATGTACAAGCATTGACCATGTCTTAAAATTCGAGATAATATATTATTAATCAAAATGCTCTACGTGTTCCTCTGGATGAATATTCATAGGAAATAAAAGATGGTCAATTCTCAAAAGCTTATTCGAGGATTTACCATCTCTGAAAAGCATATTCGAAGATTGACCACGTCTTAAAATTTGAAATAATACATTATTAATCAAAATGCACTACGTGTTCTTCTGGATGATTATTCATAGGAAATAAAAGATGGTCAATCTTCAAAATGCATATTCAAGGATTGTCCATGTCTCAAATAGCATATTCTAGGATTGACCATAACTTAAAATTCTAAATAGTACATTATTAATCAAAATGCACTACGTGTTCTACTGGATGAATATTCATAGGAAATAAAAGATGGTAAATTCTCAAAAAGCATATTCGAAGATTGATCATGTCTCAGAATCCGAAATAATACATTATTAATCCCCAAAATGCATGGACAAGCATTGACCATGTCTCAAAAAGCATATTATAGGATTGACCATGTCTTAAAATTTGAAATAATACATTATTAATCAAAATACACTACGTGTCCTTCTGGATGAATATTCATAGGAAATAAAAGATGGTAAATTCTCAAAAGCATATTCGAGGATTGATCATGTCTCAGAATCCGAAATAATACATTATTAATCCTCAAAATGCATGGACAAGCATTGACCATGTCTCAAAAAGCATATTATAGGATTGACCATGTCTTAACATTCGAAATAGTATATTATTAATCAAAATGCACTACGTGTTCTTCTGGATGAATATTAATAGGAAATAAAAGATGGTCAATTCTCAAAAAGCATATTTAAGGATTGACCATATCTCAAAATGCGTATTCGAGGATTGACCATGTCTCAGAATTCGAAATAATACATTATTAATCCTCAAAATGCATGTACAAGCATTCACCATGTCTCAAAAAGCATATTCTAGGATTGACCATGTCTTAAAATTTGAAATAATACATTATTAATCACAGTGCCCCACTTGATTTTCTGGATGATTATTCATAGGAAATAAAAGATGGTCCATCTCAAAATGCATGTACAAGCATTGACCATGTCTTAAAATTCGAGATAATATATTATTAATCAAAATGCTCTACGTGTTCCTCTGGATGAATATTCATAGGAAATAAAAGATGGTCAATTCTCAAAAGCTTATTCGAGGATTTACCATCTCTGAAAAGCATATTCGAAGATTGACCACGTCTTAAAATTTGAAATAATACATTATTAATCAAAATGCACTACGTGTTCTTCTGGATGATTATTCATAGGAAATAAAAGATGGTCAATCCTCAAAATGCATATTCAAGGATTGTCCATATCTCAAAATGCATATTCCAGGATTGACCATGTCTCAAAAGGATATTCAAGGATTACCCATGTCTCAAAATGCATATTCAAGGATTGACCATGTCTCAAATAGCATATTCTAGGATTGACCATACCTTAAAATTCTAAATAGTACATTAATAATCAAAATGCACTACGTGTTCTTCTGGATGAATATTCATAGGAAATAAAAGATGGTCAATTCTCAAAAGCATATTCGAGGATTGACCATGTCTCAGAATCCGAAATAATACATTAATATTCAAAATGCATGTACAAGCATTGACCATGTCTCAAAAGCACATTCTAGGATTGACCATGTCTTAAAATTCTAAATAATACATTATTAATCAAAATGCACTACTTGTTCTTCTGGATGAATATTCATAGGAAATAAAAGATGGCCAATTCTCAAAAAGCATATTCGAGGATTGACTATCTCTGAAAAACCATATTCGAAGATTGACCGTCTCAAAATTCGAAATAATACATTATTAATCAAAATGCACTTCGTGTTCTTCTGGATGATTATTCATAGGAAAAGATGGTCAATCCTCAAAATGCATATTCAAGGATTGCCCATGTCTTAAAATGCATATTCGAGGATTGACCATGTCTCAAAAAGCATATTCGAGGATTGTCCATGTCTCAAAATGCATATTCAAGGATTGACCATGTCTCAAAAAGCATATTATAGGATTGACCATGTCTTAAAATTCGAGATAATACATTATTAATCAAAATGCACTACGTTTTCTTCTGGATGAATATTCATAGGAAATAAAAGATGGTCAATTCTCAAAAGCATATTTAAGGATTGACCATATCTCAAAATGCGTATTCGAGGATTGACCATGTCTCAAAAAGCATATTCTACGATTGACCATGTCTTAAAATTTGAAATAATACATTATTAATCAAAATGCACTACGTGTTCTTCTGGATGATTATTCATAGGAAATAAAAGATGGTCAATCTTCAAAATGCATATTCAAGGATTGTCCATGTCTCAAATAGCATATTCTAGGATTGACCATAACTTAAAATTCTAAATAGTACATTATTAATCAAAATGCACTACGTGTTCTACTGGATGAATATTCATAGGAAATAAAAGATGGTAAATTCTCAAAAAGCATATTCGAAGATTGATCATGTCTCAGAATCCGAAATAATACATTATTAATCCCAAAATGCATGGACAAGCATTGACCATGTCTCAAAAAGCATATTATAGGATTGACCATGTCTTAAAATTTGAAATAATACATTATTAATCAAAATACACTACGTGTCCTTCTGGATGAATATTCATAGGAAATAAAAGATGGTAAATTCTCAAAAGCATATTCGAGGATTGATCATGTCTCAGAATCCGAAATAATACATTATTAATCCTCAAAATGCATGGACAAGCATTGACCATGTCTCAAAAAGCATATTATAGGATTGACCATGTCTTAACATTCGAAATAGTATATTATTAATCAAAATGCACTACGTGTTCTTCTGGATGAATATTAATAGGAAATAAAAGATGGTCAATTCTCAAAAGCATATTTAAGGATTGACCATATCTCAAAATGCGTATTCGAGGATTGACCATGTCTCAGAATTCGAAATAATACATTATTAATCCTCAAAATGCATGTACAAGCATTCACCATGTCTCAAAAAGCATATTCTAGGATTGACCATGTCTTAAAATTTGAAATAATACATTATTAATCACAGTGCCCCACTTGATTTTCTGGATGATTATTCATAGGAAATAAAAGATGGTCCATCTCAAAATGCATGTACAAGCATTGACCATGTCTTAAAATTCGAGATAATATATTATTAATCAAAATGCTCTACGTGTTCCTCTGGATGAATATTCATAGGAAATAAAAGATGGTCAATTCTCAAAAGCTTATTCGAGGATTTACCATCTCTGAAAAGCATATTCGAAGATTGACCACGTCTTAAAATTTGAAATAATACATTATTAATCAAAATGCACTACGTGTTCTTCTGGATGATTATTCATAGGAAATAAAAGATGGTCAATCTTCAAAATGCATATTCAAGGATTGTCCATGTCTCAAATAGCATATTCTAGGATTGACCATAACTTAAAATTCTAAATAGTACATTATTAATCAAAATGCACTACGTGTTCTACTGGATGAATATTCATAGGAAATAAAAGATGGTAAATTCTCAAAAGCATATTCGAAGATTGATCATGTCTCAGAATCGAAATAATACATTATTAATCCTCAAAATGCATGTACAAGCATTGACCATGTCTCGAAAAGCATATTATAGGATTGACCATGTCTTAAAATTCTAAATAATACATTATTAATCAAAACGTACTACGTGTTCTTCTGGATGAATATTCATAGGAAATAAAAGATGATCAATTCTCAAAAAGCATATTCGAGGATTGACCATGTCTCAGAATCCGAAATAATACATTATTAATCCTCAAAATGCATGTACAAGCATTGACCATGTCTCAAAAAGCATATTATAGGATTGACCATGTCTTAACATTCGAAATAGTATATTATTAATCAAAATGCACTACGTGTTCTTCTGGATGAATATTAATAGGAAATAAAAGATGGTCAATTCTCAAAAGCATATTTAAGGATTGACCATATCTCAAAATGCGTATTCGAGGATTGACCATGTCTCAGAATTCGAAATAATACATTATTAATCCTCAAAATGCATGTACAAGCATTCACCATGTCTCAAAAAGCATATTCTAGGATTGGCCATGTCTTAAAATTTGAAATAATACATTATTAATCACAGTGCACCACTTGATTTTCTGGATGATTATTCATAGGAAATAAAAGATGGTCCATCTCAAAATGCATGTACAAGCATTGACCATGTCTTAAAATTCGAGATAATATATTATTAATCAAAATGCTCTACGTGTTCCTCTGGATGAATATTCATAGGAAATAAAAGATGGTCAATTCTCAAAAAGCTTATTCGAGGATTTACCATCTCTGAAAAGCATATTCGAAGATTGACCACGTCTCAAAATTCGAAATAATACATTATTAATCAAAATGCACTACGTGTTCTTCTGGATGATTATTCATAGGAAATAAAAGATGGTCAATCCTCAAAATGCATATTCAAGGATTGTCCATATCTCAAAATGCTTATTCGAGGATTGACCATGTTTCAAATAGCATATTCAAGGATTACCCATGTCTCAAAATGCATATTCAAGGATTGACCATGTCTCAAATAGCATATTCTAGGATTGACCATACCTTAAAATTCTAAATAGTACATTATTAATCAAAATGCACTACGTGTTCTTCTGGATGAATTTTCATAGGAAATAAAAGATGGTCAATTCTCAAAAAGCATATTCGAGGATTGACCATGTCTCAGAATCCGAAATAATACATTAATATTCAAAATGCATGTACAAGCATTGACCATGTCTCAAAAGCACATTCTAGGATTGACCATGTCTTAAAATTCGAGATAATACATTATTAATCAAAATGCACTACGTTTTCTTCTGGATGAATATTCATAGGAAATAAAAGATGGCCAATCCTCAAAAAGCATATTCGAGGATTGACTATCTCTGAAAACCATATTCGAAGATTGACCGTCTCAAAATTCGAAATAATACATTATTAATCAAAATGCACTACGTGTTCTTCTGGATGATTATTCATAGGAAATAAAAGATGGTCAATCCTCAAAATGCATATTCAAGGATTGCCCATGTCTTAAAATGCATATTCGAGGATTGACCATGTCTCAAAATGCATATTCAAGGATTGTCCATATCTCAAAATGCTTATTCGAGGATTGACCATGTTTCAAATAGCATATTCTAGGATTGACCATGTCTTAAAATTCTAAATAGTACATTATTAATCAAAATGCACTACGTGTTCTTCTGGATGAATTTTCATAGGAAATAAAAGATGGTCAATTCTCAAAAAGGATATTCAAGGATTGACCATATCTCAAAATGCGTATTCGAGGATTGACCATGTCTCAAAAGCATATTCTACGATTGACCATGTCTTAAAATTGGAAATAATACATTATTAATCACAGTGCACTACTTGTTCTTCTGGATGATTATTCATAGGAAATAAAAGATGGTCAATCTTAAAATGCATGTACAAGCATTGACCATGTCTTAAAATTCTAAATAATACATTATTAATCAAAACGTACTACGTGTTCTTCTGGATGAATATTCATAGGAAATAAAAGATGATCAATTCTCAAAAAGGATATTCAAGGATTGACCGTCTCTGAAAAAGCATATTCGAGGATTGAGCAATATTTGAAATAGTATATTATTAAACAAAATGCAATTTTTATTCTTCTGGATGACTATACATAGGAAATAAAAGATGGTCAATCTTCAAAAAGCATATTCGAGGATTGGTCATATCCCAAAATGCATATTCGAGGATTGACCATGTCTCAAAAAGGATATTCGAGTATTGATCATGTCTTAAAGTTGAAAATAATACATTATTAATCAAAATACACTACATGTTTTTCTGGATGATTATTCATAGGAAATAAAAGATGGTCAATCCTCAAAATGCATATACAAGCATTGACCATGTCTCAAAATGCATATTCGAAATAGTACATTATTAAACAAAATGCACTAATTGTTCTTTTGGATGATTATTCATATTAAATGAAGGGTGGTCAATCCTCAAAAACCATATTCGAGGATTGACCATGCCTTATAATTAATATAAAAGTATATTTTAGTTTTTTTTAAGGGTGGTCAAACAAATCGAATTCATAGTCCATCATGGTCAAATGATGATCAATCAGATAGAGTAATAAAAATTGGCGATTTTTGATTTCGGAGGGCAAGTGTGAAGTTGCCCCAATCTTGTTTTTGAAATAACTTTTTAAGAGAGGGTGGTCAATGAATGTTGTTGATAGTCAATAAGTGTTGAATCGAATGCCATTAATTAATTACGAAATATACAACTTGGGGGGCCAGCTTCACACAGTTTAATTTTTTTAACCGCACTTTTTAAGTTGTTAGAGACGTTTAAGATGAAGTTTTATTAGTATAAAAAAATTCTAAGCTCTTAAAATAATCAATAAAACCAACAAATTGTGGGCGCCCCCGCATATAATAAATTGTATATGTGGTCAATCCTCAAAAAGCATAATCGAGGATTGGCCATGCCTTATAATCAATATAAAAGTATATTTTAGTTTTTTTAAGGGTAGTAGTCAAATAAATCGAATTCATGGTCAATTATGGTCAAAGGATGGTCAATCAGATAGAGTAATCAAAATTGGCGATTTTAGATTTCGGGGGGGCAGGTGTGAAGTTGGCTCCCCAATCTAATTTTTGCAATAACTGTTTAACAGAGGGTGGTCAATTGTAGTTGTTGGTGGTCATTTGTGGCCAATAAGTGGTCAATCAAATTCCATTATTTAATTACGAAATATGCATGGGGGGCCAGCTTCACACAGCTAAAAAATTAGGCATTAAGGATCACTAACTTAGTGATTATGAGTGAAAAAGATTAAATATAAAAGCTATTATGGGTGCGGTCCAATACACAATTTCCCGTTTTAATCGATAATAATGGTGTTAATAAATTGGAGCACTAACGAAGTACTTAGGAAAGAAAAACGATAAAATATAACATTTACCAATTATGGGTGGGTGGGGTCGACTACAAAGTTTGTTGTTTTTATTGATTATTCTAAACTTCTTGTTTGTAGCACCAATAAAAAAAAGTTCGGCTTCCAAGCCTCAAAACAAATTGTAAGTTAAAGAGTACAATTAAAAAATTGAAGCACTAAAGTAGTGTTGTGAATGGATTACAATTTTTCAGTAATATTAAACAATACTTCGACTACAACGTCTCTTCCAGAAAATTTTGGTTCCGCTATTTATCTTACACCTTAAAGGTAGCTGTCACAATTTGTTATGCACTAACGTAGTGCTTAAAAATTAATAAAATCTAACAAACATTAAAAATGAATGGTTTGTGCGAAGTTCTTACGGTATTTATTACTGTTTAATGCTTATTAATTTTTCAGTCCCGTTATTCATATTCTTAAGAGAATAAAAAAGTTCAGTTAGCCACGCTTATGGCAAATTTGGTCAATCATTAGTGTTCTCTAGTGCTGATTAGTGTGCTGCGTTTAACTTTAAAATTCGCATTGGATGAGGTCACCTTCAAATAAATTTGCATTGTTGTCACATGCATCGAAAATTGTTCTTTACCTTTTATAAAATATATTTCATACGTAGGTGTTAACGCCTAGAAGAATCACTCGTTTAAGGTTTTTGAAATTAATGAATTAATGGCAAACGCAAATTCTGTCTTATATTAGGTTTTAGAAAAAAAAAGCAGTAATTTACAAAACGTCAATTTCACGAAACACCTCTAATTAATTAAAATTAGTACTACACCATCAGATAATAAGCGTTACTAGGTATTCACGTGTTCACAAATTATTTTGTAGAAATTGGGCAAAAAAGTGTAGAAAAGCTTAACGAAATTAGAAATGTTGCCAAAAGCAACAGCTTAGCAATACATCAAATGCATCTTACCTTATTGCTTGCCAAAATAACAATCTCACATTTATTATTAAAGAAAGCAAAAGGGAGGGTTTGCCAAAAATAGAGTTAAAGATTTAAAAATAAAACAAAACTAATCCCCCTTCCACTACTTGTAAATTTTTAGGCCAATCAATTGCCGGATATACTCTTCCCCTACAATATGTTATTATTAACAGAATAAATATACGCAATACACAGCAAGATTAAAATACGAAAAAATGAACAGATTGTAACAAAAAAAACAAAGCGTACACCGGGACGCATGGTAATAAAAAAAGGGGCGTGCACCCTTTCTGTAACTTAAAAAAATTCTAGCGAATAAAATAACTCGTAGTGTTCAAAAAAACAATTACATAATAAAATTTCATAGCCGACTGTGTTAAATAATTATATGCAGTAAGTGAAATATACACAATTAATGCGTATTATCAATAACCTGTATAAATCCGTCTCATTTCCCAATTGTGACCAAAAACCTTTCAGAAATTTTTTTTTAGGGAACGACACCTTAACGTGTTGTAAACGTGACACAGTAACCGATTAGACTGGAATTTAGTTAGAAAGAGAAGGTTTAAGAAGGATCGATCGGGAGAACAACGTTGTATTCATTTTGGTGAATTATTTTACGCCTGCGCTTTAAATGCAGGCATACGTCATACCTGCAATTACATCAACAAAGGTTGGAGGTCACACTCATTTATTAGCTCTTGTTTTTTTTAATGATGAAACTAAATTCCTTTAATATTAATAGAATAGGTTATTAGAGTTTAGAGCAACATAGATGTAGGGATGACGTGTTTTTGTACAGCGAAATTGGCTTATCCATTCAACAAGGAGTTCATAACGTCATCATTAAAAATTCCATTAAAATTGGTACAGAAAAAGACTTTAATGTATTTCGGTCGCTACAATACAAAACACGTTCAAATGTGTTTCGGTAATTCTTTCATTTTTTTTTTAAATACAATCGTGATACATTTGGGCACTAATTATTAAACATACGTATATACGCAAAAGAGTTGGGAAAGAGAGTAGAATACTTTTTAACTCTTTATAGGTTACTGACTAAAAATTCGACCATGTCAAAATGAACTCTTTCCCAGAGCGATACCATATGTTCAAAATAACTTTCCTAAACAGACTCTGGTCCATATTCGACTACTTCTAAATATTTAAACGAGTTACGCCGTAAGTGGTCTAAATAGTAACCAGTATCTGTTTACTGCAATATAACTGCACGTGTTCAGTGTGCAAAAAAAAACGTACTTGTTAATTGAACAATACTTTTTAGTGAAAATTGTTAGGCAAGTACTGCAATGTATAAAGTTTAATTTATAATAATCGGAATAGCGATAATTATTTTCGCTAAGATAATATAACATCTTCAATATACCTACATAACCTATATTTGCAGAAATTGTTGGTGTGGTTTACATCGGATTAAAAGTCCCAAATTAAAAAATAAGATGGCTGTGGTTTCTAGGGTAATAAATTCCGGACGTAAAATCCTGCCCAAGCGACCTCGGTCATCGAAAGTATCAACTTTCTGATTCTCTACTGCAACATCCGCGGTATCAGGTCTAATCTTAATGCTATTCACCAACATCTTGAACAATTACAACCTGATATTTTGTTTCCATCTGAAACACAACTCTCCTCTGAAAGCTCCGAGTCACCCAACTTGCAATTTCCTCAATACTACCTTCACTCTAACTTTCGATATAAAGGAGGCGTATGTGCCTACATCAAGGTCAGAATTGCTTGCAAGAGGGTTTCTTCCTTAGAAAATAAAAATTTTGACGTGATTTGGTTTAAACATTCTGGTCCTAATTTTGTGAAATTCTACTGTTGCATTTATAGGTTTCCTAATGACAGTAACTTTTAAGACTTCTTCGATTACCTTAGTATGAAAGTTGACTGTCTCCTGTCTCAGTTTCCATCTTGTGACATCTCAATTGTAGGCGATTTCAATGTTCATAACTCTAATTGGCTTCACTTTCATCTAGTACAAATCCTGCTGGTCATAGTGCAGAAACATTTGCTATTTCATGTGATCTCACACAAATGATTTCTGAACCCACAAGAATCCCTGATAACCCTAACCATACTCCACATCTTCTAGATCTCTTTCTTACATCAAACCCTCTTGGTTATAAAACTTCCGTTCTTTCGCCTTTAGGTCTTTCCGACCATTGTCTAACAGAAATCACTTCTACTGTACCTAATTCCATTGTTGTTCGCAAAACGATAGAACCTTGTGGTGTTTTAAGTCAGCTCGATGGTGTAATTTACGGGATTTCTTTGAAACCTTTCCATGGCGTGAATATTGTTTTAAGTCGCCCTCTTCTTCGGACATCGCTCTTTTAGTATCTGAAGTCATCCTCATGGGAATGGAGTTATACATTCCCAAAAACAGTACCGTATAGGTCATTCACATTCCCAACCCTGATTCAATAAGGCTTGTGCTGATGTAATATCTTTAAAAATAAATATTACATTAAATGGAAATCTAATAAATCGGTCGACAGCCATGTAGAATAGATTGGTGCTAGAAATATCTGGAAAAGTGTCATCACTAAAACTAAAAAGTTGTTCGAACAACGAAAATGCAATGAACTAGCTACATCTCCTTTAGGCAGTCGTAAATTTTGGTCTTTAGCTAAAGTCATTAGTAAAAACTTTGGAACATCATCATTTCCTCCTGACATCTATTGACAGATCGGTACTTGCTGATTCTGTAGACAAAGCCAATGTTTTTGTGGATTTGTTTGCATCAAACTCGTGTCTCAATGATTCTGGAAAAGATGTGCCCCTAGTCAACTCTTCTTCATACGCTATGAAACCAATTCATTTTCGATACAAGCTCTTGGAATCGATCATCACTAGGCTTGATCTCAATAAGGCGACTGGCCCAGACGGTATCCTAGCTATCGTCTTAAATAAATGTTCCCCGAACTAGTACCAGTCCTATCTAAGCTCTATACGATCTCTATGTCTTCTGGGAATTCCTTCATCATGGAAGTTAGCAAATGTTCAACCTATTCCCAAAAAGGCGATAAGACCGATCCTCAAACTACCGACCAATTACCATCACTTCCACTTTGTTTAAAATCATGGAAAAAGCCATCAATCAGCAACTGCTCACGTTCCTTGAAACTAACAAACTCCTTAGTGACCACCAATATGGGTTTAGGCAAAGTCGTTCAACAGGTGATCTTCTTTCATATGTGACCCAAGTTTGGAACAATACAGTAGAGCAGTCCGGTGAAACAGTTGTAGTCGCTTTAGATATCTCAAAGGCATTTGACCAAGTTTGGCATAAGTGTTTACTTAGCAAACTAACCTCCTTTGGGTTAAATGATACGCTCATCGACTGGGTTTCTAGTTTCCTTGATAAAATACGAATACGTGTCGTAGTTGATGGCTTTTTCAAAAGAAGTTAGCATTAACGCGGTCGTACCTCAGGGATCCGTTATAGCGCCTACACTTTTTCTGCTGTACATAAATACCTTATTTCTTCAACAACTAACCCCATCCATTGCTTTGCTGACGATAGCACTCTTCACTGTAGTTCATCTCAGTCTACTCATAGTGATAATCCACCTTCTATGTCAAATCAAGAAATTAAAGCTGAAATGGTAAATTCAATCAACAAAGACATTCAACGTATTCTCGAATGGGAAGCAATAATCTAGTTAAATTTAATGCTAACAAAACTCAGTGTTGCTTTGTGTCCTCCAAAAAAGATCGATTATTTCCTGTTGTAAGTATGAATGGCTCAGTTCTTAAGTTTTCAGACTCTATTACTCTGTTGGGTATGACTGTATCTTCAAATCTCTCATGGGTTGACCATCTTCTGTCAGCTACCAAAACAGCTGCTCGTAAAATTGGCCTTTTGTACAGATCTAAGCAGTACTTTATCTCTCGACAACTCCTTCTGCTGTATAAGGCCCAAATTCATCCTCATCTGGAATATAATTCTCACCTCTGGGTTAGTGCTCCCCAATACGCTCTCGATATCGTTGATCGTATTCAAAAGAGAGCGATTAGGCTTATAAATGACCCGCCCTTAACTTCTCACATACAGTCCCTTGAGCATAGAAGGATGGTTTCAGTTCTTTCTTTGTATTATCGTTATTACAACGGCTATTGTGCTGCTGAATTATATTCTTTGATACCATCTCGGCTATCTTTGCGAGAAACACTGGTTCGCTCATTCACATCACCAGTATGCAGTACAAATCTCCACTTGTCGTACCAAACGGGCGCAATCCACATTTTTCTACACGGCTTCTAAACTCTGGAATAATCTCCCTAGTTCCTGCTTTCCTCTCACTTATGATATGAGAAAATTTAAGGTAGCTGTTCATAGACATTTATAGGCCATTCATTATCCCTCTATCCATCCTCTTAAGTGTTCCTGAGTGCTTTAGCACGATAGGTCAATTTAGCCTTTTCAGATCCACAATCATAAAAAAAAAGTCATCACAATTATAACTAGATTTGATTTTTGGTAATTTAAACTTATTTATTGTTATTTGTCTGCGATATTAGTCGTATTGAACAATATTTTTTACATGAATATTTGAAATATGGAACATGGGCGCACTTGTTTTATTTCTAGGAGCTAGTTGCATATTATTTATTATTGAATATTATTTTTGTTGGATTTTTTTGCCTATTATATTTCCATTTAGGCTAGGTTTTCTTTCCAGGAACTAATATGGATTGTAGAGGCAAAATAAATTTAGAGAAGCTTTCAGAAATGGAAGGTGAAGAGATTTTCGATTACTTAGGAATAACTGAAGAGCAGGCGAGTACTTTTCACGTACCGTCAGCTGGGGTAACTTTGGCCCTTTACGGATAACTTTGTCCCAAAAACTGAAAAAGATTTATTGTTCTCTATATTGCCCCTAGGATAGAGCTACTGACTTAATTCGTGCATCACTCAATAGGTAGCAGCACTGGTTTGACTATAAGCCACTTTTGGTTTAGTTCCACTTCTCACCACCAATGCAGTGCTGCTTCTTCTTTGTTACTTCATAATTAACCTCTTAACGCTCCTTGTTACAGATACATAACGTACTAACAAAAAATTGCCAATATTTTACGCGGAGGTAATTCAAGCTCTTTGAGACCACTGTATCGTCTGCGTAACATTCCTTTATCCAATAAACCGTCTGTGCTACCCTCTAGTAATTTTTTTTTTAAAACTTAGTACAGATATAAATAGTTGTTGTCTAGTGGTTACCGGCTGTCAATTGAGAAAGAGAGAATTTATTTATTTACGAAAAAGGTAAGATATTATAAAATAAAAATGTGCATTGTATTGTACAATATCTATACTTTATAGTGATATAACTTTATGCTGGCAAAATAATCTTTTGTTTAGTCAAAAGTGATATTTTTTCTTTGTATCAGATATGTAACAACGGGCCACTAGAGTTAAATCACCAGTCAGATGTTCGTATCAAATATGTGACAGTGGGCAACAACAACCTAGATTTGTAAACCGGAAAAATATATATGAAATAATTTCTTTTTCTCAGTTACAACGATGACGCAACGACGACAAAAGAAAATAATAATTGCCCCGAAGAAAGTGATGACAGTATGTTAGAAGGCAGCGACGAAGAATATGAACAGCCATGCAATAAAAACAAAAATACAATCTATGAAATTTCTTCCTCTGACGACAGCGACTCTGAGGCAATTCCCCATAGTTCTCAAAAACAGTGTCGTGCCAAGGCACCTTCAGGACAAAACAAAACTCATTTTATTTGGGAGGATGTTGGTGAAGATGATAGAGAAAAATCTACTCCAGAAGGCCCAACAGACGTTTCTGGTACAAATGAAATTGATAGCCCAATATTTTATTTTAGACACTTTTTTGATGAAGAACTTCTAGAGCATATTGCAGCGCAGTCAAATTTATACGCGGTATAAAGAAATCCCAATAAACCATTGATGGCGAATAAGCATGAATTAGAAAAAATTATTGGGACATGTCAATATATGGTCTTCCTCGTACAAGGATGTATTGGGCCGCGAACACGAGAGTCGATAAAGTTGCCGATGTCATGTCACGTAACCGATGGAAAGAATTGAAAAGGAATTTACATTTTAATGACAACGCACAAATGTCAAATCAAAATGAGCAATCCCGATACAAACTATATAAAATACGCCCTTTCGTAAATTCACTACAAAGAAGATTTATGAAGCTTCCACAGGAACAGATGTTGTGCTTGGGCGGGCAAATAGTGCCATTCAAAGGCAAGTCGAGTCTACGACAATACAACCCCAAGAAGCCAGATAAATGGGGATACAAAATTTATATATTATGTAATACTAAAGGTTTGGAGCAAAATTTTGAAATTTATACAGGCAGTATTCAACGAAATTTCCCGACATCAAACCGAGTGAAAATATCTTCTGTATTTTGATAATTGGTTTTATTCTCCTGCTTTGTTTATGAAACTCGCAAAGGTTGGAATGGGTGCACTGGGCACTACAAGAACCAATTGTTTTCCAGGGCTCCTATTTTCGAACGACAGAGCAATGAAAACTCGTGGTAGAGGTAGTTTTGAGTAGAAGAAAACCATGATTGATAATATAGAGTAGCGTGCCTTGAAGTGGTTTGACAATCGTGTGGTTGTTTTGGCATCTACATTTGAAGGTTCACATCCACTCATGACAGTGACAAGATTTGACCGGAAATCTAAAAGAAGTGTAGAAATTGAGTGCCCCAAAATGGTCCGAACATATAACCAATTTATGGGAGGAGTAGACCTTTTGGACGGATTAATTGCTTATTTTAGGATTTTGAGTCGGTCCAAGAAATATTATCTACGGTTTTTATTCCATTTCATAGATATGTGCCTAGTAGCCAGTTGTACAAAGTAATATTCAGAAGATTTCAAAAAATGATCAATCTGATCTACTGCAATTCAGCACTGACGTGGCTGCCCCTTTATGCAATGAAGGTAAACAACGAGGTAGACCTCGAAATTCTGCTAATAAAATTGATTTAGAACACGGCAAAAAGAAACATAGAGGACTTGCAAATCCTATTCCCGACTTCAATGTTAGAAGAGATGGATGTAGACATTGGCCAGGTTTACAGGATAATAGACAAAGGTGTAAGATGCCGGGATGCAAAGGTCTCACCAGCATGATGTGTTTAAAGTGCAAAATTTATTTGTTTGACAAAAAACAAAAATTGTTTTGTTCCATTTCATCAATAGATAATGCTATTTGTTTACCATTATGGACCATTGTAACAAGTGTGCGACAAACCTATTTTTTTCCAAAAAAAATTTAAAAAATCAAAATCAATCCATGAACTATGTACTAATGTATTTAAAAACGGTGTTTTAAAATATTCTATTACCGGGAAGTACCATTGGGCGTTAAGAGGTTAACTGTTGCAGACTTATTCCAAAGGTTTTGATACCTGGTAAGTGCTGTTTCTTTTACTTTATCCATTTGTTTAACAAATTATTATCATAACTACTCTTTTTATTTGTATTTTAGAGCTGAGATAGTTTTTCTAGTTTAGTACTACAACATGGTGGCTGGGCCAAAGTTACCCCAAGCTACAATATTTCTTTTCTATACCGCAATTTCTTTTCCAGTAATTATTTACAAAGCTAAAATGTCTAATTACATCTCGGAATGCTGTTAATAAACCTAAAATATTTACAATTTGTTTGTTATGTTTCAGAAAATGTCCAGAAATAGAACAAAACCTCTCGGGACAAGAAACTATGCAAACTACAGTCCACAAATATTAGAGGAGTGCCTTGAGACCATTAGGTCAGGTGAACTGACGCAACGATCAGCTGAAACAAGATATGGGATCCCTAGATCAACCATTAAGAACAAACTGAAAGGCAGATACACTAGTAAAGTTGGACATGCCAAAACCTTCAGTGAAGATGAGGAGTTGACTTTCAAGCAGCATCTGATAAAAATGTCTGATTATGGATTTCCAATTGTTGAGACTGATTTTAGATACGCAGTGAAAGCTTATTTAGATAAAAAGGTGTCAAAATTAATGCATTTTGCTCTTGCTGGATATGAGTGGACAAAGTCTTTTAAAAGGCATTCGCAAATAACAACTCGCTTAAGCTCAAACATAAAAAAGTTAGAGCTCAGGTAAGCGCTAAAGATGTTGAAAGTTACATGGAAAACTTACGTGATGTGGTGAAAGATGTTCCTGCTACTCATATTTGGAACTATGATGACACAAACCTCGCAGATGACCTTGGCATGAAAAAGTAATTTGCAAAGAGGGCAAAATATGTAGAAAATATTTGCAATCATAGCAAAAGTGCAATATCCCTCATGTGGACCACTTGGACGGAAAACGGGCCAGAAGGAGCTCGTTATAATCGCTCTAAGAGTGGCTGGTTCGATGCTTTATGTTTTGAAGATTAGTTTGAGTAATCATTTTTACCCAATGTTAGGGATCTAAATGGGCCTAAAGTTATCATTGGGGACAACTTATCTTCCCACATCAGTTTTAATGTATTTAGGCTATGTGAAGAGCATAATGTGAGGTTCCTTTGCTTGCCACCAAACTCGAAACACATTACACAACCTCTCGATGTAGCATTCTTTTCACCTATGAAAAGGGCATGGCGAGGAATCCTGTGTAAGTGGAAAGAGTCTGCTTCAGGCTCTAACTTTACAACTATCCCGAAAGACACCTTTCCAACTCTGTTGAAAGAGCTAATGGCAGGTTTAGCGGAAAAACAAAAGAAAACTTGATGGCTGGGTTTGAAAAATGTAGGATACATCCCTACAGCAAACAAAAACTGTTGGACCGCCTGCCAGAAAACCAGCCTATTGATAAAGATGCCATCTGTGACTCTTTTCTTCAACAGCTAGAAAAGAAAAGAACAGAGTATCTGACTACAGCTGGCCCCAAGAAAAGGAAGAAGAAGCTGCAATTGCCTGCTGGAAAGAGTGTTACTGTAAAAGATGTTGAAGCAGCACTTCCAGATTGTCTGGCCACTTCATCCAAACAGGCATCTTTATCTTCAAAACAATCCAAATCGGTGAAGAAAAAGGCTAAAAATGTTATAACTCTTCTTCAGATGAGGATGACGTCGAAATTATTTTGGAGTCAGATGGAGTGAACGAAACCTTTTCAAATCTTGAAGAAGTGGAAAACTCTGGAAAAACATGTTCTGGTACTACTCATCAAGATCAAGAAAACAAGAGTTTAAACCTGAAGATTTTGCTGTTGAAAACTTTTAGTTGTGACCTACAATGGACAAAAATATCCAGGCAAAATTGTGAGCATCACTGAAAAGGGCGGACTGTTGAATGCATGGAGAGGGGACTAAAGTTTTGGCGATGGCCTGCAAAACCAGACTGTTTCACCTATGACTGGGATGAAGTATGGAGAAAAATCGATCCTCCTAAAATGGCTTCAAAAAGGAACCAGTTCTCGGTCCCTGAACTGGATGCATTTGTAACATCGTTTAATATATAAATCTAATGTTATTGTAGTTTTTATAATTTTCTATTTTTATTTTTTATATTGAGCTGTAGTTTCTGTATGAAAAATGTTTGAATAGCATTGTTTCATGCTTTTGTACTGTTCTAATTACAGTTAACATTAAATGGAGTGTTTTTTTCTAATTGAAAATGTTTGTCTTTTGAATTTTAATTTTGCTACCAATTACAGAAAAGTTTGAAGTAAAAATCAGATAAGACTTGTAAATAGGTCACCTAACATTATTTTTTGTGTGGGGTAACTTTATCCTAACTATGGTATAATAGCTGTTTTATAAGGTTTTAAGAGATGGGACAACGTTACCCCAAGTCAAGGTAACTTTGGCCCAAAATTTTGAAAAAAAATGTCTGGGTTATGAAAATAAATTCTGGTTCAAAAAAAGGCTTACATTGAAGGTAAATAACCTTTAAACAACTTGAAACACTTTAATTGTATTTTTTTAAAGCATTTAGGTGGTATGAGTCACAATTTTAACACAAAACACTAAAATTTGGGCCAAAGTTGCCGCAGCTGACGGTACGTCTTTTCTTAGTGCTGCGAGTACCCAGTAGAAAAAAGAACCAACGGAGCAGTATCCACTCCAAATACTTCGAGAGCAAAGAGAACCCGATACATTGCTGACTGTTCGAAAGATGACGAAGACGACCAATTAGATACTTATAGTGATGACTCAGTAGCTGATCCAAATTTTATTCCCGATGAAGAAATTATTAAGAACAGAACAGAACTACCTAATAGCAGCGATGAAGAAGAAGGCCCAACTGTGGATGAAAATGGGGGTATTCATGATTCAGAAGATTTCGTCGAAATTGTAGAGCGGCCAACTAAGAATGCGAGGTACTGTATTTGGGAAACTATACATCGTAGAGACTTGCACAAAAAAAAATTATTACTAAAACGGCCAATACAAAAACCTGGAAAATATTTTCATGTTTCTGAAATGACCGCTAGGGGGCGTAACTGCAATCTTGAATCTAAAAATGTGATGTTTCTGTAAATTCTGCTACATTAACCTAATAAAAAAAATAACTGATCTTTGAAGTCGAGGATAATCTGAACTTTTTTTGTTTGGCACTTTTTGACGTATCTATAAAAATAAAGTGGTGGAGGGTGTTCAAAGATTTCCTTAAATCACCCCCCGTATCTTCCAAACGACTAGTCCGATTTTAACAAACTTGGGCGCGTTAAATAGAGCTTTTCTTGGGCTACAAATGTTAAAATAATTGAAGTTTTGTTAGTTTCACATGTCGTCGCTAGAGGGCTTTGTTCGACATTCCGACAAACGGTTAATTTTCGCAAAAAAATTAAATGCATTGGTATGACTATTTTTCATGAACAAGTAAGTAGCTAAATGATGCCTAAACAAGCTCGCGAAAACCACATCTCGATATCTTGTTCCTAACCTAAAATATCGGCCAAAACTTTATACGAAAATCCCTTAAATTTTTATTTTTTTTTAACTATATTTTTCTGGAATTGTTTCTTTTATGTAAGTTGCCGCTTCAATTTCGGCTCTGAATAGGTTACGTTTAAATCGCCCTTTTTGAAATTACTACGGGCAAGTAGCAATGCTAAAAGTTATACGAAAGGCCTATTTTTTGTTTGTTTAAATGTATATTCACTATGGATATATACGAAAAATACAATAAATAGAAGCAGGCAATGGAAACAGATACCTAAACAAAACATACATAATCCTCAAATTGTCAATAGTTGTCAATTATTTCGCGTTACTTTGAGCAATTTTTGTGCTTTCAAAATGCGTTTTACGAATAATGAAGCTGTTGATATGCTTGCGGTTTATTTTGAATGTCTTCAGAATGCCGCTGTAGCTAAAGGAGTTTACGCGGCTCGGTATCCAAATCGGCGTCCTTGCGATGTAAGAGTTTTTCCCCGATTAGTGGCGAGCTTACGAGCCAATGGTAGTTTTCGGCCTACGTTTCAACGGCAAAGAATTGGAAGAACACAAGAAAATATTAACCGTGTACTGGGCTATATTGAAGGAAACCCTCATGTTAGCACAACAGCATTATCTACTGAGTTAGGCATACTACGGACAACAGTTCAAAATATTTTAAAGGACCATAGGTAAGTTCTAAGGGCCATCAAAATATATAGGTATTCGTTTAAACTTTTTTTAATTGCACCCATATGTCGTTTTGTATCAAGCCTTGAAAGAGGAAGATTTTGATTTTGATTGCCATTGGATGTTAGGCATGATACGCGAAAATAGAGAATTTTTATTTAAAATTCTTTGGACCGATGAAGCCACCTTCAGTAGTGACGGGAGAGTCAATCTGCACAATATGCATTATTGGTCTGCAGAAAATCCCCATTGGTTGCTTAAAGTGCAGCGCCAAGGACGTTGGAGTTTAAATGTATGGTGTGGCATACTGGGAGGTAGAATTATTGGGTCATATTTTTTCGAGCAACCCCTAAATGACAATGAATTTCTTGACTTTTTGGCCAATCAATTACCGTTGTTGTTGGAAGATGTGGCTCTGGAAACAAGGCAAAAATTACTTTTGCAGTTGGAAGGTTGCCCAACACATTTTGCTATTAATGTGCGAAAGCACATTAATGCAGTATTTCAAGAGCGTGGATTGGAAGAGGAAGTCTGTTTCCATGGCCTCCGCGATCTTCAGACTTAACTTGCCTCGATTTTTATTTATGTAGGCGCTTAAAAGACATCGTGTTTCGGACTCAACCTACTACTAGAGAAGATATGAAAAAGATTCGTAACGTAATACGTAACATACCGAAAGCCGAAATTGAAGCTGCAGTTTTGTCTAGTCATGAGAGGCTTCAGCAATGCATAGAGCGTGATGGTCAGCATTTCGAGCATTTACGGGGGCATTAAAACCTTCCTCCTTTAAATCGGTTCTTTTTAGGGCCAGAAAATATAGTTAAAAAGAATAAAAATGTAAGGGATTTTCGTATAAAGTTTTCTTTGGCTGATTTTAGGTTAGGAAGATTTTCGCGAGCTTGTTTAGGCATCATTTAGCTACTTGTTCATGAAAAAAGTCATACCAATGCATTTAATTTTTTTGCCAAAATTAACCATTTTTGTCGGAATGTCGAACAAAGCCCTCTAGCAACGACATGTGAAGCTAACAAAACTTCAATTATTTTAAGATTTGTAGC
Source organism: Vesta saturnalis (assembly GCA_036346205.1). Classification (NCBI taxonomy): domain Eukaryota; kingdom Metazoa; phylum Arthropoda; class Insecta; order Coleoptera; family Lampyridae; genus Vesta; species Vesta saturnalis. The sequence goes on from JARFJB010000602.1 coordinate 3,665,677, forward strand.
CCAAGAAAAGCTCTTTTCAACGCGCTCAAGTTTGTTAAAATCGGATTAGCCGTTTCGAAGATACGAGGGGAGATTTAAGGAAACCTTTGAATACCCCCCACCACTTTATTTTTAGACATACGTCAAAAAGTGCCAAACAAAAAAAGTTGATTATCCTCGACTTTAAAGATCAGTTATTTTTTTATTAGGTTAATATAGCAGAATTCACAGAAACATCACTTTTTTAGATTCAAGATTGCAGCTACGCCCCCTAGCGGCCATTTCAGAAACTTGAAAATATTTTCCAGGATTTAGTATTGGCCGTTTTAGTAATAACTTTTTTTGCGCAAGCCTCTACGATGGATAGTTTCCCAGATACAGTACCTCGCATTCTTAGTTGGTCATCCTGTACAAGTGAAAACTTCGGATCTAGGAAAATTCACCGCCAACAATTCACCGACAGCAATTCACCGACAACAATTCACCGAAAGTAAATTCACCGTCACAACAATTTACCGAACCAACAATTCACCGAAACCAACATTCACCGGAAAAAAAATTATTATTTAACTAATTAGTGAAAAGTAACTTATCTATAACCACCAGATAGTACTTGGGTAAATATGCTTACCCCCTATTTATATTATTTTTCACTAATAATAAACAAAATGAATGACTTACCGTGGTTTGCTATTTTCTGTAGTAATAAAGCTTTATTTAACTTTAAGTATGGCTTAAGAATTACGGTGCAAACGGCCATTATTGTAATGTTCTATTAAAGGTAATTATTTGACTAATTAGTGAACAAAACTAAATGAGTTTTGATAATGTACTTTTCATAGGAATTAATTAAAGGGAAATCAAAATCGAATAACAGGAGGTAAGTTATTTTTAACTAATTAGAAAACAAAATTAGTGTGTTACTGTAATATATTTTTGTTAAGATTCTATTGAAGATAATTAAAATATCTAATAATTATTCTTATTATGAGCGATGAATTTTTGTTTCAGTGAATGTTGATTTCGGTGAATTGTTGTTTCGGTGAATTGTTGTGGCGGTGAATTTACTTTCGGTGATTTGTTGTCGGTGAATTGCTGTCGGTGAATTGTTGGCGGTGAATTTTCCGGGACCCGAAAACTTCTGAAGAGGATCCAGGAAAACAATATAATTGGACAAAACATCCTTTTTTACCACACATTTTTGACGCCGCTATATCAATGAAAATTTTGGTCCCATAATTTCTATAAATGAGTCACCTATAGATACATTTATGCAAATTATTACAACTGATTTAGAAAACAAAATTGTTTCGGAATCAAATATTTATGCAGGCCAAAAAGGTATGGTTCTCGAGCACACAGTAGAAGAACATTTATGGGTATTCTAATAATTATGGGATTAGTAAAGTTACCAAGTTTGAGACTTTACTGGCCTAATGATAAAAGTTGTTACCATCAGAGAATAGCGAGTATTATGACTAAACAGAATTTTTGAAAATATTGCGCTGTTTGCATATAAACAATAATGATAATATGCCAAAAAGAGGTTCACCTCATTTTGACAAATTATATAAACTACGAACAATGATTAATATGTTGTCCAAAACATTTTTAAAGTCCTTTTCACCTGGTAGGAACATGGCGGTTGATGAAAGCATTTAAAGGACGAAGTACTTTAAAACAATACATGCCTAAAAAACCCGTGCAACGGGGAATTAAAACTGCATGTTCTAAAACTGGTTATCTTTTAAATTTTGCGGTGTACGAGGGTAAACAAGAAAAGACAGAACCAGGGTTATTAGGTGAGAAAACAGTTTTGGAGTTATCCCTTCCATTTCAAGGAAAATATTATTGCTTATATTTTGATAACTTTTTTACAAACTTCCCTTAGCTAACAAAGCACAATACACAAAATCGGTGATAAATCCTCAGTTAACCGCATGAACAAGGAAGGTGTAAAAGTGAATATCACGTGCCCAAAGATCATTGAAGACTACAATGCAACTATGGGAGGAGTTGATCTATTTGATCAACTCCATACCTGTTATAGTATAGCTTGGAAAAGCAGGCGGTGGTGGCTTAAATTATTTTTTTATCTAGTTGATGCTATTAAACTCGTATATTTTATATAAAACTGCTTTGTCCAAACAAAGAAGCCAGTATCACACTTACTTTTTCGTAGTATTCCGGCAAATCAATTGATTTCGGACGTTTCATCTCGAAAAATACAATCCAGTTGGCTTGTAATCGGGAAAAATAAATAAAAAAACACGTGATGGCAAAGGAATTTCTGTTGAAAACTCTATAAGGCTAATGAATGTTGGAGACCATTTACCAATAAAATCTAGCTGCAGACGCTGTAGTAGTGTAAAAGATCATGTGTCCAGTATAGCGTGTAAAAAATGTGAGGTCGCTCTGTGTCTTGAATGTATTGCGGCATTTCATAATAAATAAATAATTAAAACCAGAAGTGGTTAAAAGTTTAACCAGTAACTATGAACCATTTATTTAACCCAAATGGATGCTGTTAAAATTTTGACCACCTTAAAAAAAGTAGAAAGGATATATTTTTTTATGTTCAGTACAGGATGTAGAAGATTAGCTGCTAATAAATCGTATTTCATTAATAAAAAGTTTTATTTTGATTTGTGGTTATCTGCCTTATAAAGGGTTAAATGTGTCAAAAATTAAAATTCAATTTTTTGTGGTTAGGGATATTCTAGTTGACGTCCTAATTAACATATCAAAAGTCTGATGTGTCCAGACAGTGCGTTGGCCGCCATCTTAAAAAAAAATGGCAGCCAACTTCCGGGTTTGCTTAGTATTTGGCCTTTTTCTTGAAAACGTCTGGTTCAATCTAAAATTTAAATCAGACATAATTGTAAGAGAATAATATTTTCAATAAAACCGGCATACGTTCAGTACCGAAAAAAAATTTCTTTCAAGCGCTAAATCGATAATATACGATTCCGAAAAACCGCTAATCACCGTTTATTCACCGTATCGCTGAGTACAATATTTTACTTTAGGCTAGGCACCGACATGACATCCTGCACCTTTTTTGTGCCTCTCTGACTTTCGGTCATTTTGTATGTACCATCTTGTTTCCGTGTGCCCCTTAGGCTTTCAGTCATTTTGTTTGCGCCATTCTGTTTTCGTGTGCCTCTTGTTGGAGCCATCCTGTTTCCGTTTGTCTTGGCATTCCGCCATCCTGTTTCGGTGTGCCTTTTGGCTTTCAGTAATCTTGTTAACGCCATCCTGTTCCCGTCTATCTTTTTGGCTTTCTACTATCTTGTCTCCGAGTAGCTCTGGACTTTCTGTCATCCTGCTTCCTTGTGTCTGTTTGAATGCTTATCATTTCGATAGAAACTGTTTGAAATCAGCATCTTGGACATGCATCTTGTATCTGCATCTAAGGTTCTTTTGACAGAAGCTGGATTTCACATTTAGAAGTAAAACCTTTATAGTGATTTTTGTTACAGTTGCGACTTCGTTAGGGTACCACTTCCAACAGCTGGGAGTCCTCTCTGAGTCCCAGTTCTAACACTGAGTCCCCTGACTTGTTTCCTGTACCTTTTGACTTTCCGCCATCTTGTTTGCGCAGTCTTGTTCCGTATACATTTTTGGCTTTCAGCCATCTTGTTTGCGTGATTTTATTTCCGTGTGCTTTTTTTGGATTTCAGTCACCTTGTTTTCGTGTGCCTTTTTAATTTTCCGTCATTTTGTTTGCGCCATTTTGTTTCCGTGTGACTCTTTGACTTTCAGCCATCTTGTTTGTGCCGTGTTATTTCCGTGTGCGTTTTTGACTTTCGGCCGCCTTGTTTGTACTATCATGTTTCCATGTGTCTTTTGGGATATCTGACATCTCCTTTCCCTGTGCTTTTGTGGCTTCCAGGGATCTTGTTTTCATGTGGCATTTTACTTTACCGCCATCTTGTTGCCGTGTGGCTCCTTGACCCTATGCCGTCTTATTTGTACCATCCTGTTTCCATGTATCTTTTTGCTACCCGCCATCTTGTTGCCGTGTGCCTTTCCATATTTTGCAATATTTAGTAATATTTTCTGGGGACTCTCATTTCTAACACTGGCCCCATGGCTATAGTTTCCTGTACCTTTTTAGATTTTAGCCATCTTATTTTCGTGCGCCTATTTGGTTTACACCATCTTGTTTGCGTCATATTGTTTTCGTGAGACTTTTCGGCTTTCTGTCACCTTGTTTTTGTCATCTTGTTCCATGTGACTCTGACTTTCATCGTGAGGTTTGCATGTAAATGTTTGTATGTTTTACAGGTTGTTGGTGGTACGCGCTCATCAAAACTAAGGCGTTTGTTCATCTCAATAAGGACTTTATGTACCACCAGTGGTACACGCTCATCAAATTATGGTGTTTATCCATTTCAATAAGGACGTTGAGCTTGTAGACCTTAGATGCGGAAACTAGATTCAAGACGTTGATATTTCAACCACAACACATGCTTATTAGATAATCTCAGGGAAAATCCAATGACTCACACTTATTACCTAATCACTAAAAATATTAAGACCTAATTGCACTCCTGAATTGCGTGTTTGTTTACCAGTTCCTTTGTTTCAGGTGTTGCATGTGTCTATGTTAGCGTATGTGTTTGTTGTGTATGTTTGTGGTTAAGTGGGAGTACATGTTTAGTTCTTTGATTTGGATGTTTCGTTTATTTTCTATTACTTGTTTTACTTACTTTGTGTGTTTGTATGTTTACGGGGGTTTGCATATTAGGTTGATTGCTTATTTGCTTGTGTGCGGGGTTGCATATTTGTCGGTTCAACTGTTTGAGTGTTTGCATATGTGTTTGTTGGCTACTACATTTTCTGTATGTTTTAGTTGCTTTGGTACGTTTTTTTGCTTGTTTGGGGTGTTTGCAGTGACTTGTTGACTAGTTTCTGTTGTTTTTGGGGGTGTATGACTCTATTGTTTTATAAGCACTAAAGAACACCAATTTGGGTGCCAACAACAAACTTAAGAAGCTAAATAGTACTAACGCAGCATTAAAACTGTGTTCTATTAATTATTTTAAATAGATTGCTTCTCTTAAAGTCTGTTAGCAAGCTTATTTATTTTCGGATAGTAGCACTAATGCAAAATATATACAAACCACTAAATAAACACTTAAAAAGGGAAATACTAGCAACGATACCTTCTCAAGCAGTAATTTAGTGTGCGACAAACTTTGTATTAGCGTAATTAGTATGTATTTTAAGCACTAATTGAGATTGACAGCATTAATGATGAACATTTAAAACTTCAATTGCTCGTACGTGGCACAATTTATTAGAATTTGGCGTTAGATTAAGGATATTGTATTAATATTTTGGTGATAAACACTACTAGCACTAATTACTAATTAGGGCGAGACTGACAATCTTTAGAGAATAAATACTACTAATGATATGAAGAACCATTGCAAGTGCAATGCACCCACAAAATATCACGAATTTAGAAATAGTAACAGACGAATTTTTAACAACCATTGGCATTACAGGGGGATGGGGGGTTGCACATACTTCTGTTTTTTGTATTCAAACAAAACTGAAAGGTGACATTCACAAATCTTTAAACACTAACGATTAAAATATTCTTATTTTAAAATTCTTTAGTCAAACTACCGATTTCTTATTTAAAATGGGACCAACTGCACTCCTTATGAACCTACAAATTGGTAGAATAATTTTTTTAGGCACAGTAGGCACGTATCGCGAATGATTGAAAAATGATCAAATTGCAGATCCTTATAAGAAATGGTTTGTCAATGCATATAATGTAGCACCAATAAAACTCAATACCGAATTTAATTGGAAAAAATATGTGTAAGCACTAACAGCACTAATGTTATAACACTAAATTTGAAATGTTGTTTTTTCAATAATATATGATTATTGCTTCAATGTAGTGTTTCTTTTCTCCTACAGCACTACATAACAATCACTAACGCGAACCGCACTGTGTGGATGCTAACGTTACAAAAGGTCCAACAAAAAAAAAAAATTATTTCAAAGTCCTACTGTAAACTGTAACACATTAAACTAACACTAATTATGTGCAAAGCACTAACTACAAAATGAGCTAAATTTGTACAAAAAATCATAAGCAATTTATAAAGTAATGAAGGATATTCTGAAATTGTAATTTACTGCAAAAGCACTAAAGAACACCAATTGACGTTAAATAGTACTAACGCAGCATTAAAGTTTTCTAATATTGATTTTAAATGAACTGCTCATCTTAAAATCTGTTATCAAGCTTATTTATTTTTGGGTACTAGCACTAATCCAAAATAAATAGAAACCACTAAATAACCACGTAAAAGAGTGAAGTACTAGCTACTAAACTTTCCCAAACAGTAATTAATGTGCGACAAAATTTGTATTAGCGTAGTTAATATATTTTGTAAGCACTAATTGAGATTGTTGGCATTAACGAGCCTTAATATGCACATTTGAAACTCCAACTTCTCGTACGTCACTAAATTTATTAAAGTTTTGCGCTAGATTAACGATATTGTATTAATTTCCTGGTGATAAACACAACTACGATTAATAATTAATTAGGGCAAGGCTGACAATTATTTGAGAAAAAATTCTACTAAAGGTATGGAGATCTATCTTAAGTGCACTGCAACTACTACTTCATACCACTAATTTAGAACTAGAAATAAACGAATTTAAACTAAACAAATATTTAGCACTACTAATACTAAGCAGGGTTTGGTTAGCTAACAAACACGAACAAACAGTATGAAATTTTGGACACTAAACAATATCGATATAATTGTGACTAAGACTATTACAAGGAGTAGCGCACATACTTCTGCTTGTCATGTTGAAACCAAACTGAAAGGTGATATTAACACATCTTTAAGCACTAATGATTAAAAGATTTTATTTTAAAATTCGATAGACGGCGCCACCTTAGGCAAATTACCGACTTTACTCAATTAAAAATCTATTGCGGGCGGGACCAACTCCACTCGAATTATTTCTTATTAACCAGAATTAATCAGAACATCATAACTGTGGACACTAACGTCACTAAACGTTCTAAAAATGAAAAAAACACTACTTTTATATTGTATATCACTAAACTAACACTAGTACTAATTAAGTGCAAGGCACTAATTACAAATTGGTACAAAAAATTATCAATAAGGGAGTGACATTTTTGTAATTAAAATTTACGGAAAAAGCACTAAAAATACTAATATGAATGAAATCAACTCAAAAGGTAAGACACTGAATAGTGCTAACGGCTAACGCAGCATTAATAATGCATTTATTGTCCTAAAATGTATTAACAAGCTTATTTATTTTTGGGTAGAACTAATCACTAGAAGAGTGAAGTACTAGCGACTAAACTTAATATAGCGTGCGACAAAATTTGCATTAGCGTAGTTATCAGGTACTTCAAGCACTAATTGAGTACTAGTAACAAAAAAATTTAAAAACAGAATTTAGCACTACCTAGTACTGACCAGGGCTTAATTGGCAAACAAACATTAAACAAAAAAGTAGGAAATTTTGGACACTAAATAGTATTAATCTAATTTACCAATCAAGGGCATTACAAGGGACGGCGCCAATTGCACATACTTCTGTTTGTTACACTCAAACAAAACTGAAAGATAACATTCACAAACCTTTAAGCACTAATAATTCATAGATTTTATTTTAAAATTCGTTATCTCTGTGCCAGCTTTAGTCGAATTGACGACTTTTTAAAACAATAGTCTATTGTGGGCGGGACCAACTGCACTCGAATTATTTCTTTTTAAGCTACAAAGGGCGAGATTTTCGACTCAATAAGCACTAACGTAACACAAATGATTAAAAAAGAACCAACTTGAAAATCCTTGGATATTATCATAAGGAATAATTAGCCAGTGCATGTAATGTAGCATTAACACTCAACTTTGAATTTAATGGGAAAAACATTTTTAAGCACTAATGTTATATAACACGAAATTGGAAATGCTATTTTTTCAGTAATAGATAATTATTGCTTCAATGTAGTTTTTATCTCCGGCTACTGCACTAAATCAGAAGCACTAAGCAGAACAACACTGTGTAGACACTAATGTTGCAAACGTTCTATTAACAAAGAAGTAATAGAAGAACTGTATAGTATAGTACTAAACTAACACTAATTACGTGCAAAGCACTAATTACAAAATGATAAAAAGCCAAAGTTGCACAAAAATATATACCTTGCAAAATAAGGGCGTTATAATATAATTGCAATTTAATCCAAAAGCACTAAAGAAACAATTCAAAAACTTAAGACGTTAAATACCACTAACGCAGCATTAAAACATTTTCTATTATTTATTTTAAATGAACTGCTTATCCTAAAAGCTTATTTATTTTTGGGTAGTAGCACTAATACATAATATATACAAACCACTAAATAACCACTTAAAGAGTAAGGTATTAACGACTAAACTTTAGGCTACATTAACGATAATGTATTCATTTCTTGGTGATATATATTAAAAGTTCTAAAAAAAAACTACTTTTTTAAATTGTTAAATAATCGAATTTAAAGCACTAATTACTGAAATTAATTTAAGGCAAAAGCAACTAAAAAATTTAGACGCTAAATAGTACTAACGCAGCACTAAAAAGTTTGCTATTATTTTTTTAAATGAACTGGTTATCAAGTTTATTTATTGTTAGGTAGTAGCACTAATGCAAAATATATACAAACCACTAAATTACCACTTAAAGGTCGAAGCACTAGCGACTAAACTTTCCCAAACAATAATTTAGTGTGCGAAAAAATTTGTATTAGTGTAGTTAATATGTATTTTAAGCACTAATTGAGATTGTCGGCTTTAACGAGTCTTCAACTACTCCTACTTGACCAAAATTAACTTATTAGAACTTTACGCTAGATTAACGATATTGTATTCATTTTTTGGCCATAAACACTTCTAGCACTAATAATAAATTAGGGCTAGACTGACAATTTTTAATCAATAAATAAAACTAATGATATTGAGATCCATTGCGTGTGCAATGCAACTACAAAAAATCACTAATTTAGAACTAGTACCAAACGAATTTAAGCTAAACCAGAATTTAGCATCACTAGTACTACTAGCCTACTTAGCTAAACAAACATGAACTTTGTACACTAAATACTATCACTATCATTTTAAGTAAAAGGGCTCTCACCAGTTGCACATACTTTTGTTTGTCATGGTCCAACAAATGTGAAAGGCGACGTTAACAAATGTTTAAGCACTAGTGATTAAATTGTTTCTTTTGTCAAATTACCGATTTACTTACTTAATTGAAAATCTATTGTAGGCGGGGTCAACTGCATTCGAATTGTTCCTTATTAACCTACAAATTTTCAAAGCGCGAGACTGAATTCTTTAGACACAGTTAGCACTAACGTAACAGGAACGATTGATCAAATTGCAGATCCTTGGAGATTATCATACGAAATGGTTAGTCAATGCATATAATGTAGCAGTACATTTCTATTAGCGTAGTTAATATGTATTTTAAGCATTAATGATGAACATTTGAAACTTCAATTACTCGTACGTAACTAAACTTAATTTATTAGAATTTTGCTAGCACTAATAATAAATTAGCGCCAGGCCAACAATTCTTAGAGAATACATATAATAAATAATGTAATGCAACTACATAATAGCACAAAATTTATAACTAGTAACAGACTAATTTAAACAAAAAAATTTAGCACCACTAATACTAACCAGGGATTGCTCCAACAAACATAAAGAAAAAGTAGGAGATTTTGGACACTTAATAGCATCAATACCATTTTAACAACCAAGGGCATTACAAGGGGTTGCACCAGTTGTAAATACTTCTGTTTGTCATAGTCAAACAAAACTGAAAGGTAACATTAACAAATCTTTAAGCACTATTGACTAAAAGATCTTTAGTCAAATTATCGAGTTACTTAATTAAAAATTTATTGTGGGCGGGACCGACTGCGCTCGAATTGTTTCTTATTAACCTAGAAATCTACAAAAAAATGTTAGACACCGTTAGCACTAACGTAACACGAGCGATTGAAAAATGATCAAATTGCAGATCCTTCGACATTATCATACGAAATGGTTAGTCAATGCATATAATGTAGCACAATTTTGAATTTAATTGAAAAAAAAACATTTTAAGCACTATTACCACTAATGTTTATATAAACACGAAATTTGAAATATTATTTTTTTAATAATAGGCGATTATTGCTTAAATGTTCTTTTTCTCTCTTACATTTCTATTAGCGTAGTTAATATGTATTTTAAGCACTAAGTAAGATTTTCAACATTAATGATGCACGGTTGACACTTCAACTACTCGTACGTGACCAAAGTTAATTTATTACAATTTCTTTACATAACGATATTGTATTCATCTCTTCGTACTAAACACTGCTAGCACTAATAATCAATTAGCGCCAGACTAACAATTTTTAGAGAATAAATATAACTCATGGTATGTACATCGATTGCGAGTGCAATGCAACTACAAAATAGCACTAATTTAGAAATAGTAAGAGGCGAATGTAACTAAAAAATTTAGGCGCACTAGTGCTAACCTGGGCTTGCTTACCAACAAACATGAACAATAGCATTAATACCATTTTAACAACCAATGGCATTAGAAAGGGTCGAACCAGTTGCACATATTTCTGTTTGTCATAGTCAAACAAAACTGAAAGGTAACAAATCTTTAAGCACTACTGATTAAAAGATCTTTAGTCAAATAAAGAAGTTACTTACTAATCAAAAATTTGTTGTGGGCGGGACCAATTGCACTCGAATTGTTTCTTATTAATCCACAAAGGACGAGAATAAATTATTTAGACACAATTAGCACTAACGGAACACGAACGATTAAAAAATGATCAGACTGCAGATCCTTAAAAATTATTAAAAGATATGGTTAGTCAATGCATATAATGTAACAGTAGTAAAATTCAACTATGAATTTAAAAAAACCCTTTTTAAGTATTAACGTCATTAATGTTCTGTATTATAAGTGTTTTGTAACTGTGGTTTCCTATTAGTGGAGTTGATCGGCCTATTTCCACAGTTTATGCTTTTTGAGCGCGACGTTTCGGAAGCGGACTCTGCTTCCGTCAACAGGCTTAGTCCTGAGAAGGACTGTTTTCGCACTTGAGTCGAATTCATATGTTTTATATAATTTTTTCCCAAGCACTTGACTACTCTCAGATTCGAACTTGGTACCTTTCACTTACTATTCTGACACCTTTACCACTGAGCCACTGAGTAATCCAATATATATTTTTTAGAACTTACGCATTATTGGAATCCATATGGGTTTAATTTCTACACTAGCTTGGCTTATTGGATTTTCTGCTAGTGCGATGTATATGGCTTCTTTGAGTTTCCGACAAGTTGTGTTCTCGTCCTTTGCCACTATCTGTATGTTATCCCATCGGATGCGGTGGTCTTCGTTCCAGACATGTTCGGCGATCAACTCCACTAATAGGAACATAAACTGTGGAAATAGGCCGATCAACTCCACTCATAGGATCATAAACTGTGGAAATAGGCCGATTAACTCCACTAATAGGAAACCACAGTTACAAAACACTTATAATACAGAATTAGTAACTCGGTACGACCCCGAAGTCAAACAACTTTTCAGAAAGCATGAAACATCAATGAACAAGCTAGCACTAGAGGAGAACCACCTAACCTTCCTCTGCAAATCCTGTGACAACAACGTAATACCACGGGACTCAATATCAAAACTCCGATACACAGCCGGAAAATATCACTAATCGTAAAGAGCGTTAGTCAAAGAACGAATCAGACATCACCGTTTCAGAAAGTACCAGCTCGAACACCAATCCAACGAGATGAGAGAAACCATTCGAAATCGAGTGAACGAACAAGACTTTGATAGGATAAATACGGCTACCAGAAGTAAATATTCGAAGACCAAGGCAATGCACTAGGAAATTCAGCAGAAGAAACTTGAAAAGCTAATGAAGGAGAGGAAATAACCAACCAACATCAATCGAAAAAACACTGTCATAAACATTTCTAAACGACAGTTGAACGAAAACGAAATGCAGGTTCTGGACAAAGGCTTGAACTATGCGATAACATCGAGATATATTCCGAAAGTAGATTTAATAACCGCAGTCGAAGAAACAGCTATGAAATTAGATCCTGAAGAAGCCGAAGAATACAGAAGTAAAGTTAGATCAGTCCTAGATTCATCTAGGCGACCTAAACGTAACCTCTCTAACCTAGAAAGGAGAGCGGTCATTTCCCTTAAGAATGACCCAACGATCAAAATTCTGCCGGCAGACAAAGGAAGCGCGACGGTGATAATGGATATGGACACTTACAACAGTAAGATCCAAGAACTACTAGACGGGGGCGAGTACAAACAAATACCAAAAGACCCCACACCATCAATCGAAAGACGGATATACCTGACGGTGGCAAAACATAAGGGGGAGATCTCCGATTACCAGAGAACTAGACTTACCGCACACTACAGCAAACCTCCGCATCTGTACGGCCTACCAAAGATTTACAAGGAAGGAATTCCTCTGAGACCAATTGTGAGCTCGAGAAATTCACCTTGTCACCCATTAGCACACTATCTGTTAGGTATTATCACACTCTTATCGGGAAAAACCGAGTCTATGGTCAAAAATACGCAGCACTTCGTGGAAAACATCAGAAACTTCCAACCAGACCACGAAGAAATACTGGTAAGCTTCGACATTGTGAGTCTATTCACAAATGTGCCTACCGATAAGGCACTAACTATCATAAGGGACAAGCTGGAAAAGGATGAAACGTTAGACGAACGCAGGCAACTCTCGGTAAACACAATATGCATTAGAACTACATATTTCCAGGTAGAAGACAAATTCTACCAACAAGAGTTTGGGATGGCGATGGGTACCCCATTATCACCCATAGTGAGCAATATATATATATATATATATATATATATATATATATATATATATATATATATATATATATATGGAAGACTTTGAAGACCAAGCGATATCCGAATTCACAGAGAACCCAAGGATGTGGCTTAGATACGTGGACGATACCTTCGTAGTTTGGCAACACGGCAAGTATAAGCTAGATGAATTCCTAGATCATCTAAATAACCGCGCACCCTCCATCAAATTCACAATGGAATGACAACACTTTCACGACAAGTGTATACAGGAAACCTACCCACACGGGGAGGTACCTACACTACAACTCCGATCACCACAAAAACATGAAGTTAGGCGTGGCAAAATGCTTGTACGATAGAGCAGAAACAATATGCTCAAAACAAGAGGACCTGAACAAAGAAAAAGAAAATATCGCTAGAACACTCAAAGAAAATGGGTGCCCCGATCTAACACCTAACTTAAACAAGGAAAGGGTAACCGAAAAAGAATAACCTAAATATACAGCGATAATACCATATATACAAGGTACCTCAGACAAAATACGAAGGATAGGCAGCAAATACAAGATACGCACTGCCTTCAAATCGACCAGAACGCTCAGGGGAATACTAACCAAAACCAAACCATACAATGAAGATCAGAATTCCAAAAATTGTGTATACAACCTACCATGCGAATGCGGTAGAGCATACATACAGATAGTGGCAAATGACGATAACACAACTCGTCGGAAACTCAAAGAAGCCACATACATCGCACTAGCAGAAAATCCAATAAGCCAAGCTAGTGTAGAAATGAAACCCATATGGATTCCAATAATGCGCGAAGAAAGAAGCCACATACATCGCACTAGTAGAAAATCCAATAAGCTAAGCTAGCGTACAAATGAAACCCATATGGATTCCAATAATGCGCGAAGAGCTTAAGCGCAATACGCCTGCACGAGAAGTTACGGCGCAACATGCGCAATAAACTTATGCGCAACCACGAAAAGTTATATATATATATATATATATATATATATATATATATATATATAAGTTATATAAAATATATATTGGATTACTCAGTGGCTCAGTGGTAAAGGTGTCAGACTAGTAAGTGAAAGGTACCAAGTTCGAATCTGAGAGAAGTCAAGTGCTTGGGAAAAAATTAAAATATATGAATTCGACTCAATTGCGAAAACAGTCCTCAGGACTAAGCCTGATGACGCAAGCAAAGTCTGCTTCCGAAACGTCGCGCTCAAAAAGCATAAACTGTGGAAATAGGCCGATCAACTCCACTAATCACTAATGTTATATAACACGAAATTTGAAATTTTATTTTTTCAATAATTGTTGTACTTGTTCTCTCCTACAACATGTATATTAGCGTAATTAATATGTATTTTAAGGACTAATTGAGATTCTCAATTTTAACGAGTCTTCAACTACTCGTATATGACTAAAATTAATTATTAAAATTTTTCGCTACAATAACGATATTGTATCCATTTCTTGGTGATAAATACTTCTAGCACTAATAATATGAGTGTCTCGCGGCAGTAAAATTTTTGGCTGTAATCGTGATTAACGCAACCCCAATCTGTTGAAAAAAATGGAAAACTAAAATCTACAGTTTTTTTTTATCTCGATGACAGCCAAAAATATTACTGTCGCGAGACACTCGTCTAATAATTCATTGGGGCGAGGCTAACAATTTTTGGAAAATAAATGGTACTAATGATATGGAGATCCATTGCTAGTGCACTACAACTACCATACAGCACTAATTTGAAAATAGTAACAGACGAATTTAAACTAAACCAACATTTATCACTACTAGTACTAACCACGGTTTGGTTAGTTAACAAACATACAAAAAGTTGAAAATTTTGGGCACTAAATAGTACCATTGAGTAAAGTTTTCAGTCAACGATAGTACCAACAGAATTTTAACAAACAAAAGGGCGAATTTCACATACTTCTGTTGGTCATATTGAAACTAAAAAGAAAATCGGCGTTAAAAAATTTTAAGCCCCCCTCCGTTGAGGGGAGACCTTACTTAAAAACGTACTGCCTTCTTACCTACCTTAAAAAGTTTTTGGGCGCAACAACGCTAATGTGGACGTATAGAAAATCGTTGTATTCTATTCCTAGTGTAGCACTAATACAGCGCTAAAATAACATAGCACTAATTCTGAAAAAATGTCACGAATTTGGTGCGTTTAAGAATACGAGACCGTGTTTTCATTGTTTTGATATAGCATCGATCACGAATACATAACCCACAAATAAAAGAAGTAAGCAACATGAGCTGTTGGCGAGTAATATGTACATAAGAGTTTATTTAAAAAATTGGGGTTACGTAGGTAATATTAACTCTGCCTTGTTCCAATTTGATAATTAACATCCACTTTTAAAACCATAATTTTGCTTCCTGATAGTAACCATTATTATTTTTGCACCAAAACGTATACAAATACAGATATGTTAATGTTTACTTAGCCTAAATTAGAGTTAATAACTTACCTCATTATTATAAAAGTAACTAAATCTGAAAACGCGTACTAGAACACATTACCACATTTGAAAGTACAATACGAATGATTTATAAAAACGCAAAAACGAATTCAAGGTCGTCTACAATTAAGCGTGATACAAATATAAACTACAGCTATCATCGTAGATCATAGCAGGCGGTTCATAATTTTCTGATGTGCTCACTTGTTTATATTATTACAATCTTTTTTAAGATAAGTCGAAGATGTGAATTATGGGAATAACGTGAAAAACTTAATGCATTGGACTTATAAAGAAGGCACTATGGCAACAATGTTCGCGTTTTTGCCATTATTTTCACTTTTCTTTATTATATGCTTGACATTTGTAATGTGATATTAAAATAATGTATAATATTTTTGAGAGTTAATGAACATTGTATTACAGCAAAGCGTTTTTATGGTGAACATAAAACGGCGGAATAAGGTCAAGTTACATAAATGTTAACGATTGTAAAACAGGTTTAATGGACTATACCTAATACGTGTAAAAGCATTTCACGTTTCTATGATCTAATCCAATTTAAACGGGATCAGAAAGTGCTGAAAAAACGAAAATACTCAGGAATTTTTCATATTTATGTACATTTAGTTATTTTTTAATGTCTCAGGCAACACTGTTAATTTATAATTCGTTATTAACGTTATTAAATGTATTACAGTAACAAAGTAATGTTTAAATTGGTTTAAATTTTTTTCACAACAACCTCCGGTCGACAAAAAATTACAAGTAAACATTACTTAAAATGGAATATGATGAAAATATTTCAAATTCTATACAGGGTGTGGCGCGAAGAGTTTTGATTAAAAGCAATGGCGGATACAGTTATGTTAAAAATCTGAAATTACGAAGCTGTAGGTTTTGGATGGCGCTAAGTTCAAATATAATATTGTCCTAAACGTGGCACTTCCGGTTATACCGGAAGTAGACGTCGACTTTGTTATTTTAAATGGAACCTAATATTTTTTATTTTATTTTCCAATTCTACATGAAATTCTAGATAAAATTTGTGCACGATGTCCTATACCAAAAATGAAGTATTTTCGAGATATTTCGATTTTTTTTTAAATTTTGAAAAAATTCTAGTCCACATTGAATAACGATATCTCCATTAATAACGAAGCTAGTGCCGTGAAATTGTAACCAATAAACAACAAGCGCTTGCCCGTTAACTCCATATATCCATCTCATTGATATTTCATACAGGGCGTTTTAAACTTAGCCGCCAACATGCACAATTTAAATCAATTATAAGTTGCTTACTTTAAATAGAACACCCTGTATTTTATTACATTTTCCGCTGTATTTTTTTAAGCCAATTCGTTTGGTATCAGTATTCCCTATACCTAAATCCAACCACTTTTGAGGTATTTCAGTATCTTAGTTAAAACATAATAACACTTAATTATTCAAGATTAGTAAAGGGTAGGTGATGGCTGTCAAAGATTTGATAGTTAGAACGTTAATTGTTTATGCTGTTTTGACAGTTTTCTTTACCAGTTTGTATTTCATAGTAAATAATGGCAAATGTAGGATTTACTAATGATGATTTTTAAATCTTATTATTATTTACGGCGAGTATAATAGAATTGTTGAACGGACGTGTTTTGCAGAAAGATATCCAAATCGACCAAATGCAACTGGTGATATTATAAGAAGATTGCTTAAAACTGCCGTCAGTTTGGTTCAATTTAAGACAAAACTTAATACAAATAAACCACTAGTGAACAGTGACATAAACGAAATTAATGTTTTGGGTTATTTTACGGCCTCTCCAAATGCCTCCATTACAGATTGTGAGAGAGATCTTACTTTGTCGACGAGAACAATTCATCGCATTTAAAAAGACACAAATGGAAACCATTTTCATATCATTTGGTGCAACACTTACAATTAGGTAATCTTCCTCGAAGGGTAGAATTCTGTGAATGATTTTTAATGAAGACCCAAGAGGATGAAAACTTTATAAAAAAGTTATATAGTATGATGAAGCAAAGTTTAACAAAATGGATTATTTAATGGACATAATGAAAATCCACATGTTAGTAGAGAACGTTATTTCCAAGATAGTTGGAGTTTTAATGTTTTTGTGTAATAAAAGACGATAAAATTTTAGCATTAAAACTTTATGATGAAAATTTATTTGGTACAAGATATTGCCACATTTTAGAAGAATCCATACGACCGGCGTTACATACTTTAAGAAATGGAGAGGCGGCTTCAGCTTGGTATCAGCAAGATGGAGCACCCCCTCATAACTTTGAGCCTGTTGCTCAGCATCTTTACGACATGTTTGATGATAGATGGATTGCCAATTAGGGACCGTTTCGTTGGCCAGCTCGCTCTCCTGATTTGATTCCTCTAGATTTTGGTATGTGGGGTTACATTAAAAATCAGGTATTGTCCAAACCTGTTACGAGAAAGGAAGATATGATGCAGAGAATCTTACTTGCTTTTAATTCTCTAACACCTGACCATATTTCCAGAATTACAAGACATAACTTAATGAAAAGGATTCATAAATGTTTAGAAGTAGATGGTGCTAATTTTGAACACTTATTATAAAACTTTATTTGTTTAATATTACATTTAGTTATTTTTGTTTGTAAGTTATCTAATTAAATTAATACAAAATACCTAGTCAACGTTTATAATGATATCCACAATTAATAATCCTTTCAGGCTATTGGTTACTTTTCAGAATTAATAACTTATGAAAAAATAACAAAATATCACCTTAAATAATGGAAATCATGGCCTACCCTTTACTAATGTTGAAATAATTAAGTGTTGTTATGTTTTAACTAAGATAATGAAATATCTCAAAAGTGGTTGGATTTAGGTATAGGGAATACCGATACCAAACGAATTGGCTTAAAAAAATACAGCGGAAAATGTAATAAAATACAGGGTGTTCTATTTAAAGTAAGCAACTTATAAATGATTTAAATTCTGCATGTTGGCGTCTAAGTTTAAAACACCCTGTATGAAATATCAATGAGATGGATATATGGAGTTAACGGGCAAGCGCTTGTTGTTTATTGGTTACAATTTCACGCAATTAGCTTCGTTATTAATCGAGATATCGTTATTCAATGTGGACTAGGATTTTTTCAAAATTAAAAAAAAAATCGAAATATCTCGAAAATACTTCATTTTTGGTATAGGACATTGTGCACAAATTTTATTTAGAATTTCATGTAGAATTCGAAAATAAAATAAAAATATTAGGTTCCATTTAAAATAACAAAGTTGACGTCTACTTCCAGTATAACCGGAAGTGCCACATTCAGGACAATACAGCGTCATCCAAAACCTACAGCTTCGTAATTTTAGATTTTTAACATAACTGTATCCGCCATTACTTTTAATCAAAACTCTTCGCGCCACACCCTGTATATTAAAATTATAAATTAAGATAAATATTGACGTATACCAAGTTAGCCCCCGTATATCACAATAACATTTTTAATCTACATTCTTTATAGTGCTTG
This sequence comes from Vesta saturnalis, assembly GCA_036346205.1. Lineage (NCBI taxonomy): Eukaryota > Metazoa > Arthropoda > Insecta > Coleoptera > Lampyridae > Vesta > Vesta saturnalis. The sequence goes on from JARFJB010000602.1 coordinate 3,684,669, forward strand.
AGGTGTGGTCATTTATGCAGATTCTAATTACTTATTAATTAAACTTCAGGGGCTAATTTGATGTGCAACCACCGGTTTCAATCAACTTGGCGCTAATAAATTGTACACGAATCATGAGGAGTTGTGCCTTTGAAATGTTTGATAATGATTAATCGAAACACGATATTTTTTACAGTTATGCGTCGAGAACCAATTCGATGCTTAGTCTTAGGGTTAATAAATTGTGCTCAACTCATATGGGTTGTGCCGTAGAAGTTTTTTGATAATGGTAAAAGGGTACACAATGTTTTTTATAATAAAAGTCTCGGGGACCAACACAACGCTTAGCTGTCTGGTTTTTTCAACAAACGCGTGCGAGATTGTGTCATTATAATTTTTGATAATGATAAATTGACGTATATAAAGAGTCGGGCCATTTTTGAATAATGTGATTTAAAAAATGTGTATAATTAGACGCCAATTATGCGCCCTTTCCCGTCGTTAAAATTAAATTTTGCGCCACTAGAAGGGGAGGAGCATGGGACAAATCCTCCGCGCATCCGTACGGTGTTGTTATTAATACTAGCGCCAGGCGCCAGTTTCAACCCCTTGATGAGGTATTTATGACCCGCACCCCATAATCAAGGCCCTTTTGGCAGTATTAAGAACTGTTTTGGTAGTCCGGCCCCTAGAGGGTAGGCAGTCGCAGATAACACACTTCTATCTGGTTGATCTTGCGACCAGATTTTTAATTACAAACTAATTTTAAATCCTAAAGTAATCAGAGGTATACTTAGAAAACACTAAACTTTCCCCACAATGTTTTACTGTACAAGTTATTTAACAATAAGTTACAAATGGCGACTAGTTTCGACAAACATTGTCATCTTCAGGCCTTAAACTACGGTAATTTTAACATCATTCCAATCATACATGAAAAACTAACGAAGTACTTATATAAATATTTATACTAAAATGCACAATAACACAAATTAATGCATCCCATGACGGGAAGGATTACAAAATTCACACCCTGACACCCATGTTGAAATATAGGAGTGAATAACAATCATAGTGGTTTAATACATCATTCAATGCAATATAAATTTTAATTTGAAGATTAATAAACTTTTAAATATGTAACCAAGCACATGTGGTGTAGCGTCCCCCAGGTTGCAATAATAATGCAAAGGCAAATTGAAGAACCAAACAATCGCTAAGTAATTTATCTTGACTTGACTGATAATAATGTCACTATTACTCAAATTAATTGCCTGCCTTTCTTTGACTTTCCGAGCAATAATTCAAACATTAGAATTTATTTACAAGTCTAATATTTAATTACTAACAAACCTCCAATCTGATCAACCGAAGTAGCCGACTAGTGTTGGGTACGTTGTGCTATCTAAATTAGATAGGCTGGATGGGGAAAGAGTTGCATCATGGGGAGTAGATAAAAAAAATAAAACTACTCAAATTAGAATCAACGAGCATTGCGCAGCGGTGGTTCAGCCCGTTAATCTACTATTGTGGGAAAGAACCAGCAATAACACCCACTTTATTCATAATAAGTAATTGCACAAGTACATTAATAAATCAAATAACACACAAAACAAAACAGTGAAGGGGTTAAATATATAACAAAACACCATTAAAACAGGTTAAAGTGCGTACAAAATTATAACATTAATTAAGAGAAAATTAATAAAAAGCAGTTTAGTTACACAGAAACACAATAGTAAAAAAAAACACAATCGGGTCATAAATAGTCAAAATAAAAATCGTAACACCAAACAAGTGGCCCTTTAAAAACTAATCATGCCGGTCTTTAAGTAAATAAGCACATAAAATAATAAAGCAAATTACGGTACATATAAAATACAAAGACAAGGACAAAGGAAAACAGCCAAGGAATTTGCACGTACCCAATTGTTTAGTGACCACTAAAGCACAGAATACTTAAATCAAATTACAATAAAGCAGATACAAAGAGAAATCAGCTCGCAGGCAAATAATTCTACTTAAGCAAACTGACAAAAAAAACATTAAAACAAAGTCTTACAAGGGTTAAGTTATAAATAGATCACTAACATCGTGACCGATATATAAGTTTGAGTGCGTTAGAAAAATATCGTGCTCCCTTCTCCGGTTACACACTCATGTATACAACAAATAAAAACAATAGAAATAAAAATTCGAGGTGTTTAATGTTCTGGCTTGGGAGTGTGTACTTATTGGCAATCGCCTTTTACAATTAGTAACCAGCGGTATCCTACACCCATTCACCAGCCACCTCTACACAATTATAAACATAACCAACAACCAACAATCCTAATTCGCACAAATACCAGAGTAAGAGGGCCGTGTACTGTATTTTTATTTTATCAGATTTCAGCTTAATGAGTCCGCGTACAAATATGATACCTTTGCATGAAAATGTTTGGTATTTAATATGTTATCTAGGCTGGTAAAAATAATTTGCTGCGCGCTTGCATTTATATAAAAATACATACTTACACTAGAATTAATATTCCCTTAATGGATCACAGACACAAATCGTTAACATACGCGGTTTAACCCCGAAAGAAAAGACGACTTAGTGCTGGCGAATTCAAAGAAAAATGTACACGCAAGAATTATTTTAAAGACAAACTGTTTACAATGAAGGTATTTAATTAACCCAAAAATCGATCTCGCTCAATTGACACGTTAACTGTAACTGCCCCGCTTCGATTTCAGAACTAACTATATCTTCTCCCGAAAAATCACTCCCGTTTTTCAAAGGTAATAAAAAAAAACAAGAAACATTAATTTCCGTTGGAACCAGTCATATTAATTATTGCACGACATCTTAATTTTAAAAATATGTCTCGAAGCGGTATCCTGTACCCGTTCACCAGCCACCTCTACACAAAAATAAATACAAACAACAAACAACAATGCTAATTCGCACAAATACCACTAACTGTAACTACCTTTCCCCCGATTTCAAACCTAATTAACTTTACTGCTGCAATCGACCCCCATTTTTCAAAAGTAATATAAAAAACAAGAAACATTAATTTACGTTGAAACAGTTTATTAATTATTGCACATCTTAATTTTAAAAATACGCATTCGTCCGTAACAACCCTACATTTCTCTCTCGAGTTCCCAATTAACAAACAAAGATATCTTTTGATCGCGGTCTGTACCGACACAATTACTTATTAAGCTAGTGACATTTTTTGCCCAACAAGAGCGCGCATAAGAAATTCCAATGATTCGTTACGCCACTTTAGTAAATCATTTTTAAGCGTGCACCTGCCACTCACCCCCTAACATGTGTTTCCATACATATTAGTTACGAACAATCATAAAAATACATAAATAAAAAACATTTTGAAAACATTAGCAACTTACAACGTATTATTAAGATATTAAAAATCCACTAATTATCTTTTCTATCGTGGTAACTAACAATGGCGATTTGATAAACGTTTATTATAGTAATAAAATTTCTTGTGGGGTTATGTACTAATTTAAAAAAAAATTTAATTTTGATTTTTTAATTTAATAAATTCATTATGCTATAAGAAATAGTTTTATAATAAAAGAAATAACAGTCGTTAAAGAATATTAATTACATCAAATTATTAGCGAAAAAGACGTTTGCCTTAAAGCAGCTGTTACAAAAGAGAGAAGTTAGCCGCAAGTGTTGCCAATATAACTAAATCGTAACATTTAATTCAAAAATATGAAATCTTTATTAAAATTGAGTACTTCATTTAGACAGTCCTGAGGGTTTATTTCTAATTGTTTATGGATTTCTAATATTTCCAAAAAGTTGAGTTTATTTCCTCTGATGTAACCACAGGGTGCCTCGGAATTTATTTCTCAATATATAGGTCAAAACATATTTTGATATTGCCTAACTCCACGCCTTGTGCGTTTTAACCAAAATAATGAGATGCATTAATTTGTGTTATTATGCATTTTAGTATATATTTATATAAGTACTTGTAAGTATTCGTTAGTTTTTCATATATGATGTTAAAATTACTGTAGTTTAAGGTTTGAAGGTGACAATGTTTGTAGAAACTAGTCACCATTTGTAACTTATTGTTAAGTAGCTTGTAAAGTAGAACAATGTGGGGAAGGTTTAGTGTTTTTTAAATATACCTCTGATTATCACAACCCCACTTAGAATTTCAGATCTGAAGTCCAATAGTCCTAAAGTAATACAGAAATAAATTCAAGATAAAGTACTTAACGGTTTTACACAATCGTTAATATAATTATTTTCTGGGTTTCCTCCAATTATGCAACCGCAATAACATCCTTTCACTTCACTATTCAAATGCCTCAGCCGTGCTTGGAAAACCCCGTAATTAGCTAATTACATGAAAGGCAAACGTGCCTTGAAAATATTAGAATGTTCACGTTCTTCTGTGTGACTGGCGTGGGAATTCACCAGTTACGTAACCAACAATAACATCCTTCTAATATTCAAATAACGTGTTTGTAAAAAGCCATCTAATTAGATAAAAGGCAGACAAGTCGCCTTTTATTTGAATAGTGGTAGGATGTTATTGTTGGTTACGTAACTGGGGAATTCCCACGCCGCACACATAAAAGAACGTGAACATATTAATTGTATTTTCAAGGTCTGTTTGCCTTTCATGTAATTAGCTAATTACGGGGTTTTCGAAGCACGTCTGAGGAGGCATTTGAATAGTGAAAGGATGTTAGGAGGAAATCCACCCAGAAAATAATTACTTTATATTAATGATTGCGCAAAACCGTTCAGTACTTGAATTTATTTCTATATTACTTCAGGATTTAAAATTGGTTTGTAATTAAAAATCTGTTCGCAGGATCAACCAGATAGAAGTATGGGTATCTGCGGCTGCCTACCCTCTAGGGGCCGGAATACCAAAAAAGCTCTTAATACTGCCAAAAGGGCCCTAATTACGGGATGCGGATCCTAAATACGTCATTAAGGGGTTGAAAGTGGCGCCTAAAAAGAAGCCGATAATTAAGATGCATTTTGACTATTCTCCAAGGGGGCTAAAATTAAAAACTATACCGGGCGCATGCGCGGTGGATTTGTCCCATGATCCTCCGCTTCTACTTGCGGTAGGCAATAACGTGTACGAAACTTCTATAAGCATTGCTAACCGGAGCAGTGAAATTTTAGATAAATTAATGTTTGCTTACACCGTAATTAGGGGCTAATTAGGCGCCATGTACGTCGTTAAAGTAAAATTTTGCGCATTTAAGGAAAGAAGCTACTGTAAAATTACATTGACCCAGATAACTTCACAGCCATGAACTCCTGCATAAATCGATTTTTTATGCAATAATTAAGTTTTGCGCCGCTAAAATAAAATTCTGCGTCCCCATATTAAATAAGCTTGCAAAAATTCATTGACAAAGTTAACTTCATTTAAATTTTGCATCCCTATACAAAATAAGTTATTGTAAAAGTTACATCAATGCGACTAACTGTACTCTCGTGAACTTCTGCAAAAATCATTTTTTCTTATTTACTAACTTGGTGCTAATTATGCACTATTTTGCGACGCTAACATAATAGAAAACCGTAAGGGGGCTGAGCGTTCATCTAGCTCCTAAGGCATGATAGTAAAAAATACTATATACCGTTTGACCACTATCAAAAATTTAAACGGCACAAATCCGTACACGTCGAGCACAATTTATATTAAAATAAAAGTAGTTTTGAATTCTTCAGAAAACCGGGAGGGGGCTGAGCGCCTAGATAAGTGGTTTCGAATTTTTCAGAAAATCGTAAGAGGGAGGGGTGTTGAGCGTCTCGTCTCCCAAAACTTGATAGTATACCAAAAATTTCAATGGCATAACCCAGCACAACTCGTTAACGTAAAGGTGTATTGAAATTCTTAAAGAAAAACCAGGGGCTGTGCTTGAATTAGCTTCCAAAGATTAATTATTGGGTAATTAGTTTTACTTAATACCACAATTTTAAATAATATCGTCACAATTGAGCAAAACCCTGGCACTATTAAGAAATGTACATTAAAATTCTTCAGTTCTGGTGGCTAATCTCATAGACATGAGATACTGAAATTCACTGTAATTACCTATAATTATGATTCATTCATGTTTTTTTTTATTATTATTTTCGTTTCGAACAGAAATTATATTTATATTTTTTTACTTTTATTTATTATGCAAAATAGTTGTTTTAACATTTTTAGCAATTATAAATAGTTTACTATTCTGATCATATTAACCCAGAAAGAATGTACGTGACCGCAAATCTTCCCAAATACATTAATTATAATTAATTAAAATGAAAAAATTCAAAACATGACGTTACTAAAAATTGTAACTTCAATCAACAAAAGATAAAACAAACAAATAAAATAAAGTGCATTGGACTCAATTAAGTCAGATATCGTCAGGCTTAGCTTAAAGATTGATATTTTTCAATTTCAATTTAAAAAAAATGTCTTTCGGTTTAGTACTACAGCTACTACACTTCTAGACCACTTGGCAGTTCCCATACCTCAAGTTCATACAGTGTTTTCAAGGTGAGGCCAGGCCCACCTATCCAAGACGCAAACCGAAAGTCTGAAGTTCACCGGGCTAGCTAAGAAACAAACCAGAAGCTCCGAAATCGCCGGAATATCCCTCAGTTCATTGGTCTTAGCCTAGATACAAACCCCCTAACTGGATTCCAGGTACATATCAAGATTACTGGATGTGGGGTTCATTACTCTCTTCACCGGAAGCAGGAGGCAGTCCCGAGAAACAAACCCGGTATCCATGACTCATTAGTTTCTTCAAAGTCGTACTTCGAAGTCAATATTAATTAGAAGTCAAAGTTATTTGAAAATATAACCAATTCCTAACGAACCTCGCTGTTCAGGCTGAGAATGAAATGTCGATTCTCGAGAAGGGCATTTATTTATAGTATTATTAAAAAAACACGGAACTGGACTTTTGTTGAGTCCTCGCATTCGATTGGTTCTCACTTCTGGTTGGTGAACTTTATTATGTTACATTTATTTTGTATCTTGGCAAATGGAGTGAGAGATCAATGAGTCGTAGATATTGGGTTTGTTTGTTGGCTAAGCTGAAGAGCTCGAAGATATCAATGAGTCATGCATCTGGTTTTGTTTCTAGGCTAAGACAATGATTTTGAAGTGGCTAATGATTTTTGGGTTTGTTTCTGGGATGAGTCGGTAACTTTCAATTTGTTTCCTAGCAAAGCCGTAACTTTGAGACTTCCGATTTGTATCGCTAAGCCGTCACTTTGAGACTTCCGATTTACATCTGTGATAGGGCGTGATCTTGACCATAACAGCACCGCATGATCTTAATACGTGGCAACACTGCATGACCTTGAAAAATTATGGCAACATTGTAGAGTGAGCTATACTATTCGGATCAGTTTGAATGAAAAAAATTAATTCACAATGTTTAAACTCTTGTTTACTTCAGTTTAGAATAAAAACAGTTAGATGTTGCCTGTAATTAAATGAAAAAAACTCAAGAAATAAGAGCGCTAGGCGTAGAAATAAATTGTAATCAAATTATGTATAAATTATAGTGGTTCATAATACCAGTATCCCAATTACTCTTAAGAATTTATAAAATTATCGTAATTACGTTCGCATTCCTTCCAAAGAAATTAAAAATTACACTATTTTGTTGCCTACCTTCCATACAGCGACGCCTTGGTCTGGAAATTATTACTTTAGATAATTATGTGAATATATTGAGATTAAAATTCTCTATTTCAATTACTAAAAATAAACCTTTAATTAAATTACGTAAAATTCTCAAAATTAGACTTGATACATACTAAAAAATTACATTATTTAAATAAATAAGGCTATTTACAAATAACTGACCTAAATTGGCAAAAATATACCTATTAACTTTGTAATCAGATGTAATTAAAAATCACTTTAATCAATAGTCACATAATTGAAGTGAAATTAAAATTAACTTATTTAGAAATAAAATAGTAATTAGCTACAATTCGTGTGAGAATACAAACTTCCAAGATTATCACTCATAATTAAAATACTTACCTTTTGGGTACGAAATTATGTATTTTTATTAATTTTTTACAAATTTAAACGTTTCTATAACAATTACAGTTATCTTTTTCAGTGAATAATAATAGTTTTTGAAAATTAATTAAGATGTGAAATAATTAATTAATTTTCAAACCAATCGTCATGTAGAAACGCAGAAAAACTATCTTACTTACCTACAATTCCTATTTTTAAAAAATTCCCGAAAATGCGCTCGTATTTAAGTAATTTAAAAATTATTTAAATAAATAAGCATAATTACAACAAATCATTGCCCTAAATTAGTAAGAAGTATATTAATTACTTCTATTAACTTTAAAATAAATTATTAATATCCTAGAAACATTTTCACATTTTATATACCAATTACGATAAAACATTAAAATTAAGATTGACTGGTTAAATTACTTAGAAATAAAATTGTATTATAATTACATGTAATTACCACCATAAACATTAATAAATTTACCGTAATTACGCATCAAGTGATTGTAAAATTAAACAATAAAATATATTGACAAACATCATACAATTTTAAATAGTATTTTTACTCAATAATTTGGTTTAAATTTAATTTCAAGTAATTTTGCAAAATTTAAGCCATTATTATAAAAATTTGATGAAATTAAATACACATTCAAATAAAATCAATTGTAATACATTCAAAATAATTTTCCCAAATTCAATTATTTCTAATTTTATTAAATACATAAATGAAAACTTATAATAATTCAATTATTTCTGTTTATTTTCCTTAATTCCGCATATCCCACAAATTTAGTTTCAACGTGTTTATATAATTATTTAAATAATAAAATAAATTAAATTATATTAATAAATAAATTACAATTTGTAGAAATAAAATGTTAATTACTACAATTTATATGTAAATGTAAACTTTGAAGATGACCATTCACAATGAAAATATATGAGGTATATTTTTTATTAACTAGTTAATTAATTAAGACGTCAATGTAATTAATTAATTTTTAAAAACTATTATCATTTACTAAAGAACATAACTGTAAGTGTTATCGAAACGTTTAAATTTGTAAAAAATTAATAAAAAATGACATGATTTCATTCCCAAAAGATACGTATCTTAAATACTTACAATTCGTATTTTTTTTTAAATAATACTTAATAGTTTAAAGATTATTTAGATAAATAAGCCTAATTACAAATAATTTATGTCCTAAATCAGTAATAAATATATTGAGTACTTCTATTATGTTTAAAATTATTATTATTAATATCCTAGAAACAACATATACCTATTTTATAATTATAGGAAAACATTGATATTAAGTTTTAACTGGTTCAATTACTTGGAAGTAAAATTGCATGTTAATTACGTATAATTATAACTCTGACGTTATCCTAACTACCCTGAATTGTTTCCAATTAGGTTTCAATTAATTAAAATTGATATTGCGGGATTCTAAGATTAAACAATAAAAATTATAAGCTTACGAATTTTAAATAGTACTTGGGCTCAATAACTTGGTTGAAATTTAATTTGAAGTAATTTCGTACAATTCAAGCTATTATTGTTAAAATTCAATGAAATTGACTACACCTTCAAATAAAATCAATTGTGAATACATTTAAAATAATTTTCCCAAATTATTTCTGTTAATTTCTTTAATTACACATATCGTACAAATAATTTAAGTTTTGTTTCCTTTTAATAAATAATGACATAAATTTTAAATGCTCTAAAATTAATATTTTAATATTAATCATATAAATGCAACTAAAATTAATTTATCCAGAAATAAAATTGTAATTACCTACAATTCATATGAAAATGCAAACTTTCGAGATTATCACTCATAATCAATTATTATCTCTTGGGTATCAAATCCTGCATTCTTTATTAATTTTTGTACAAATTTAAATGCTTTGATAGCAACTACAGTTGTCTTATTCGATAAATGACAATAGTCTTTGTAAATTACTGAAGATCTCAAATAATTAATTAATTTTTAAAAACTATTATCAGTTACTGAAGAGCAAACATAAGTGTAATTTTTATCGAAACATTTAAATTTATAAAAACTTAAAAAAATTACACGATTTCATACCCAAAAGATAAGTATCTTAATTACACGGAATTCGCATTCTTGTAAATACTATTAAACAATTTAAAAATTGTTTAATTAAATAAGCCTAATTATAAATAATTAATACCCTAATATGGTAAAACATATATTAAGTACTCCTATTATATTTAAAATCAATTATTAATATCCTAGAAAAACATTTACACATTTTACGTATTAATATGAAAAAACATTAAAATCAGTAAAATTGCAATCTAATTACGTACAATTACAATCGTGAATAATAATGATTATGGTAATTACCCCCGAATTATTTGCAATTAGGTTTGAATTAATTAAAATTAGTCTTAAGCAATTGTTAAAGTAAACAATAAAAAATTGTAGTCAGACGTCATATAATTTTATATAGCATAAGTACTACATATCCTTCGTTTAAAATTAATTTCCACTAATTTCGCATAATTCAAGCCATTATTGTTAAAATTTGATGAAAATAATTACATCTTCAATTATAATCAATTGTGAATAAATTTGAAATAATTTTCCCAAATTCAATTAATTTTTTAATTTTCCTTAATTACGCATACCGCAAAATTAGTTAAGCTTCGTTTCGTTGAGTATGTATAATTCATTAAATGATCACATAAATTATAAATGTTCTAAACTTAATATTTTAATATCAAATATGCAAATGTATGCAAATTTAAACCAATTTGTTTAGAAATAAAATTGGAATTATCCTTCTATTAAGTTCAAAATCAATTATTATTAATATCCTAGAAACAACATATACCTATTTTATAACTATAGGAAAACATTGACATCAAGTTTTAATTGGTTCAATTACTTGGAAGTAAAATTTCATGTTAATTACGTATAATTAAAACTCTGAGTTATCCTAATACCTGAATTGTTTCCAATTAGGTTTCAATTAATTAAAATTGATATTGCGGGATTCTATGATTAAACAATAAAAATTATAAGCTTACGAATTTTAAATAGTACTTGGGCTCAATAACTTGGTTGAAATTTAATTTGAAGTAATTTCGTACAATTCAAGCCATTATTGTTAAAATTCAATGAAATTGACTACACCTTCAAATAAAATCAATTGTGAATACATTTAAAATAATTTTCCCAAATTATTTCTGTTAATTTCTTTAATTACACATATCGTACAAATAATTTAAGTTTTGTTTCCTTTTAATAAATAATGAAATAAATTTTAAATGCTCTAAAATAATATTTTAATATTAATCATATAAATGCAACTAAAATTAATTTATCAGAAATAAAATTGTAATTACCTACAATTCATATGAAAATGCAAACTTTCGAGATTATCACTCATAATCAATTATTATCTCTTGGGTATCAAATCCTGCATTCTTTATTAATTTTGTACAAATTTAAATGCTTTGATAGCAACTACAGTTGTCTTATTCGATAAATGACAATAGTCTTTGTAAATACTGAAGATCTCAAATAATTAATTAATTTTTAAAACTATTATCAGTTACTGAAGAGCAAACATAAGTGTAATTTTATCGAAACATTTAAATTTATAAAAACTTAAAAAATTACACGATTTCATACCCAAAAGATAAGTATCTTAATTACACGGAATTCGCATTCTTTAAATACTATTAAACAATTTAAAATTGTTTAATTAAATAAACCTAATTATAAATAATTAATACCCTAATATGGTAAAACATATATTAAGTACTCTATTATATTTAAAATCAATTATTAATATCCTAGAAAACATTTACACATTTTACGTATAATATGAAAAACATTAAAATCAGTAAAATTGCAATCTAATTACGTACAATTACAATCGTGAATAATAATGATTAGGTAATTACCCGAATTATTTGCAATTAGGTTTGAATTAATTAAAATTAGTCTTAGCAATTGTTAAAGTAAACAATAAAAATTGTAGTCAGACGTCATATAATTTTATATAGCATAAGTACTACATATCCTTCGTTTAAAATTAATTTCCACTAATTTCGCATAATTCAAGCCATTATTGTTAAAATTTGATGAAAATAATTACATCTTCAATTATAATCAATTGTGAATAAATTTGAAATAATTTTCCCAAATTCAATTATTTTTGTTAATTTTCCTTAATTACGCATACCGCAAAAATTAGTTAAGCTTCGTTTCGTTGAGTATGTATAATTCATTAAATGATCACATAAATTATAAATGTTCTAAACTTAATATTTTAATATCAAATATGCAAATGTATGCAAATTTAAACCAATTTGTTTAGAAATAAAATTGGAATTATCCTTCTATTAAGTTCAAAATCAATTATTATTAATATCCTAGAAACAACATATACCTATTTTATAACTATAGGAAAACATTGACATCAAGTTTTAATTGGTTCAATTACTTGGAAGTAAAATTTCATGTTAATTACGTATAATTAAAACTCTGATGTTATCCTAATTACCATGAATTGTTTCCAATTAGGTTTCAATTAATTAAAATTGATATTGCGGGATTCTATGATTAAACAATAAAAATTATAAGCTTACGAATTTTAAATAGTACTTGGGCTCAATAACTTGGTTGAAATTTAATTTGAAGTAATTTCGTACAATTCAAGCCATTATTGTTAAAATTCAATGAAATTGACTACACCTTCAAATAAAATCAATTGTGAATACATTTAAAATAATTTTCCCAAATTATTTCTGTTAATTTCTTTAATTACACATATCGTACAAATAATTTAAGTTTTGTTTCCTTTTAATAAATAATGAAATAAATTTTAAATGCTCTAAAATCAATATTTTAATATTAATCATATAAATGCAACTAAAATTAATTTATCTAGAAATAAAATTGTAATTACCTACAATTCATATGAAAATGCAAACTTTCGAGATTATCACTCATAATCAATTATTATCTCTTGGGTATCAAATCCTGCATTCTTTATTAATTTTTGTACAAATTTAAATGCTTTGATAGCAACTACAGTTGTCTTATTCGATAAATGACAATAGTCTTTGTAAACTACTGAAGATCTCAAATAATTAATTAATTTTTAAAAACTATTATCAGTTACTGAAGAGCAAACATAAGTGTAATTTTTATCGAAACATTTAAATTTATAAAAACTTAAAAAAATTACACGATTTCATACCCAAAAGATAAGTATCTTAATTACACGGAATTCGCATTCTTATAAATACTATTAAACAATTTAAAAATTGTTTAATTAAATAAGCCTAATTATAAATAATTAATACCCTAATATGGTAAAACATATATTAAGTACTCCTATTATATTTAAAATCAATTATTAATATCCTAGAAAAACATTTACACATTTTACGTACTAATATGAAAAAACATTAAAATCAGTAAAATTGCAATCTAATTACGTACAATTACAATCGTGAATAATAATGATTACGGTAATTACACCGAATTATTTGCAATTAGGTTTGAATTAATTAAAATTAGTCTTGAGCAATTGTTAAAGTAAACAATAAAAAATTGTAGTCAGACGTCATATAATTTTATATAGCATAAGTACTACATATCCTTCGTTTAAAATTAATTTCCACTAATTTCGCATAATTCAAGCCATTATTGTTAAAATTTGATGAAAATAATTACATCTTCAATTATAATCAATTGTGAATAAATTTGAAATAATTTTCCCAAATTCAATTATTTTTGTTAATTTTCCTTAATTACGCATACCGCAAAAATTAGTTAAGCTTCGTTTCGTTGAGTATGTATAATTCATTAAATGATCACATAAATTATAAATGTTCTAAACTTAATATTTTAATATCAAATATGCAAATGTATGCAAATTTAAACCAATTTGTTTAGAAATAAAATTGGAATTATCCTTCTATTAAGTTCAAAATCAATTATTATTAATATCCTAGAAACAACATATACCTATTTTATAATTATAGGAAAACATTGACATTAAGTTTTAAGTGGTTCAATTACTTGGAAGTAAAATTTCATGTTAATTACGTATAATTAAAACTCTGATGTTATCCTAATTACCATGAATTGTTTCCAATTAAGTTTCAATTAATTAAAATTGATATTGCGGGATTCTAAGATTAAACAATAAAAATTATAAGCTAACGAAATTTAAATAGTACTTGGGCTCAATAACTTAGTTTAAATTTAATTTGAAGTGATTTCGTTCAATTCAAGCCATTATTGTTAAAATTCAATGAAATTGACTACACCTTCAAATAAAATCAATTGTGAACACATTTAAAATAATTTTTCCAAATTATTTCTGTTAATTTCGTTAATTACGCATATCGCACAATTAATTTAAGTTTTGATTCCTTTTAATAAATAATGAAATCATTTTTAAATGCTCTAAAATCAATATTTTAATATTAATCATATAAATGCAACTAAAATGAATTTATCTAGAAATAAAATTGTAATTACCTACAATTCATATGAAAATGCAAACTTTCGAGATTATCACTCATAATCAATTATTTATTATCTCTTAGGTATAAAATCCTGCATTCTTTATTAATTTTTGTACAAATTTAAAAGCTACTACAGTTGTCTTATTCGATAAATGACAATAGTCTTTGACAATTACTTAAGATTTCAAATAATTAATTAATTTCTAAAAACTATTATCAGTTACTGAAGAACAAACATAACTGTAATTTTTATCGAAACGTTTAAATTTACAAAAACTTAAAAAAATTACACGATTTCATACCCAAAAGATAAGTATCTTAATTACCCTGGAATAGTTAGTGCCCTAAAACGGTAAAACATATATTAAGTACTCCTATTATCTTTAAAATCAATTATTAATATCCTAGAAAAACATTTACACATTTTACGTACTAATATGAGAAAACATTACAATCAGTAAAATTGCAACTACGTATAATTACAAGCGTGAATAATAATGATAACGTTAATTACACCGAATTGTTTGCAATTGGTTTGAATTAATTACAAATAGTCTTGAGCGGTTGCAAAATTGAACAATAAAAAATTATAGGCAAACGTCATATAATTACTACATATCCTTGGTTTAAAATTAATTTCAACTAATTTCGCATAATTCTAGCCATTATTGTTAAAATTTAATGAAAATAATTACATCTTCAATTATAATCAATTGTGAATAAACTTGAAATAATTTTCCCAAATTCAATTATATTTGTTAATTTTCCTAAATTACGCATACCGCAAAAACTAGTTAAGCTTCGTTTCGTTGAGTGTATATAATTCATTAAATAATCACATAAAATATAAATGTTCTAAACTTAATATTTTAATATCAAACATGCAAATGTATGCAAATTAAAATTAATTTTTTTAGAAATAAAATTGGAATTATCCGCAATTCATATGAAAATGCAAACTTTCTATCAGTCATAATTAAGATTGGGTGTATTTTTTATTAATTTTTTTCAAATTTATACGCTTCGATAACAATTGCAGTTATATTCTTCAGTAAATGATACTAGTTTGAAAATTAATTACGACGTCAAATAATTAATTTTCAAAAACTATAATCATTTACTGAAGAACATAACTGTAATTTTTATTGAGAAGTTTAAATTTTTAAAATAATTACACCGTTTCATAACCAAATGTAATTATCTTAATTACCTACCATTCGTATTTTTTGTAAATAGTACTAAACAAAAAATTATTTAAATAAATAAATTCTAATTAGAAATAAACAATGCCTTAAACCGGTAAGAGGTGTATTAAGTACTTCTATTAACTTTAAATATCAATAATTTACCCAAATTGAATTATTTCTGTTAATTTTCCTTAATTACGCATATCACACAAATATTTTAAGTTTCGTTGAGTATTAAGGGTTGTTAGATAGTATTAGAACATGTTTATTGTTATATTATAGAGCAAAGCATTAATTAATTATCAAAATTCGTTACTTGTAACATTATTAATACTCGTTAGTGCTTGGTTTATAATTAATTACAGAAAAATTGATGTACAGATCTAATAACATTTATGCCCAGCCAATTCAGCAAATATCTTTTTTTTTCGTTCTTAAAATTACATTAAAAATGGTACGTTTAGTGCTTCGTTAGTGCTTTCGACCTTTACAATTTGTTAGATTTCAATTTGTATATATTTCCCCTACATTGTCCAACTTTCAATAATCATAGTTTTTATTAGTGGTTGATCATTAATATTTGAATAAGTCAAAATAATTGTTTATAGATAGTAATAAATTATCATTCCTATAATTTGTGCCCACACTAACTTAATTGGATTAAACTCCTTTGAAAAGCGGTTAAACTTACATTAACTTAATGATAATACTGTAATCAGCAGGTAAGTGAAAAATGTTTTTATTGTTTTACTCATGGTATATTGTAAAACATAGATGCAGGTGTCTGTTACAACACAATCTACATTCATGGTTATGTTTCTAACAGTAGGGCAGAGAAATGTTAGCATGCTTTGTTACTCCTTGAAAATTTGAAATTGACCATCTTAGCACGCTGACGGAAGAAGTTCAGAACAAAAAACGCGGTTAAAGCGTTTATATAAATAAAATAGTCAAGGCTCTCAAGTGAGCTCTTGAGGAACGTCAATTTCAGTTAACACATACAAAAAAGAAAATTGTAACAAGCATGAACTTGAAATAACAAATGAAATGCATGAACGATATTATTCACAATATTGTATTTAAAACAAATGTGGGAAAACGGAAATTTATTTACATTTTCTATTAGATTTCTTGGCAATTGTAATTATAAAATGCAAATTTTCAGGGCACGTTACCAAATTTAAAATGTAGTAATTGTTAGGCGTACGTGTGGATATTTTTATGAACAACTGCACATACTTATGCGATGCTTGTGAGTGAAAACGTAATCCGATATCCGTGAACGTTAAAAAATGCGGACATATGACGGCTGGTGTAATAAATTATATGGAAACGTGTACAAAGCACCAAGACAGAATTCTCATAAATGAGATATTATATATTCTACATATGCGCTGATAATTGCAATTTTGTGTTGAATAAGCACTTAACGTCAATGGGTGTCAAGTATTGTAGTCGCTAGATGACGCTTTTTGATACAATTGATAATAATTATGACTGATACTTCAATTTCCTAATATTCTTAATTAATTCTTGTCAGTCGTTTCCGTATGCCCACACGAAAAGAAATGTATTACATAGTAAAGTACCACATAACATTAGTTTTATTGTTGACAAGCTCTTACTGGCGTCACTTGTGACGTTGGTTGATTTTTATTTTGTACAAACTGTACTTATGTTTGATTACATGTAAAAGACGGGTTTACGTATCTGTGTGTTACCTTGTACAAATTAGAACCATATCCCAAACAAGTTTTCTACAGACACTTTATAATTTTTTTATGTGAAAATATCAGAACATTAGCAGTGAAGGATGAGAGTGGTACGATAATAAGGTTCGCGTAACTGTAAGCATAAATGTGACCATAAACGTGAGCATACGTGCCAGTATAATGCAATCATATTTGTGAGCATAAAATTCGTAAGTGTGAGCATAAGTAACAATAAGTTTGAGCATAAGTGTGAATATAAATATTAGAGAAACTGTGAATTGCAAGTGGAAGAATGAGTGTGA
This sequence comes from Vesta saturnalis, assembly GCA_036346205.1. Taxonomy (NCBI): domain Eukaryota; kingdom Metazoa; phylum Arthropoda; class Insecta; order Coleoptera; family Lampyridae; genus Vesta; species Vesta saturnalis. The sequence continues at coordinate 3,702,435 of JARFJB010000602.1, forward strand.
GCATATCTACTAGCATACTGTGATGCCAACTTTAAGCATAAGTATGAACGCTTACGTGAGAGCGTAATTGTGAGCACATTTACGCACTAGTATGAAGATCAGTGGGAGGTAAATGTGACGTAAGTGTGAACGCATAGATTAAAAACAATCGTGTAACATAAAAATTGCGTAAGTTCAAAAATAAATGTGCAAGTATACGCGTGAGTAGACATATTTGTTAGCGTGAGTTATTGTAAGTGTGAGCATAAATGGAGGTATAAGAGCAAGCGTAAGTATGAGAATAACGTGAGCATCAGTATGAAGACAACTGTGAGTGTTTGTGATTATAACTGTGATCATAATTGAGGACATACGTGTCGCCATATCGTAAGCATTGGTGTGAACATAAGTACGAAAAAATGTATTAGCGCGAATATGACGTAAGTGCGGGCGCATTCGTTAAGAATGAGAGCGTAAAATATTAAATAATGTGCGCATAAGAGTAAGCGTAAATGTTATAACCGTAAGCATACATATGAGCATAAGTGAGAATAAGTTTGAGAATAAGTGTGAATATAAATATAAACGCAACTGTGAGCGTGAGATCATACTTCTAAACGTGTCTGCGTATCAGCGTGCGAGCCTGCGTGTGTGTATGTGTATGAGTATATATGTGAATGTAACAGCGAGTGTAAGCATATGTATGAGCATGTATTACGATGAAAACTGTAGTCATAAGTGTGAACGTAAGTGTGAGCCGAATGTGAGCACATACGTTGAGAATAACAGCGTAAGTGAAAGTATACGTGCGAAAATAGTATGTATTTGTGTCAACGGAAATGTGAGATTAGTATGAGAATAATCATAAGTAAGAGAATAAATTTGGGAACCAGTGTGGATATAAATAAAAGCGCAACTGTGGGCGTAACTGTAACGTGTGAGCATAATGTAAGTGTCAGTGTGAAAAACAATATGAGCGTAAATGTGATGTAAGTGTGACCATAAACGTGAAGGTTAATGCTGGCATATGTGTGAGTATAATGTAAGCATATTTATGAAGATACGTGCGAGTGTAAGTGTGATCATAAGTGTAAGCGTAAATGTGACATTAGTGTGAGAATAAATGTGAGTATATAATCATGTGAACATAACTTAAGAATAAGTTTGAGCATAAGTGTGAACATAAATATAAGCGCAAAACTTGGAGCATAAGTCTAAGCATATGGGTGAGCATACGTGCCAGCGTAAGTGTAGGCATAATGTGTGAGATAAATGTTAGCGGGACTGTGAACATAAGTATAAACATGTGATCATAGCATAGCGTAGCATAAGAGCGAGCATTAACTTTGGCATAAGTGCAATCACAAGTGTGGTTAATAACTGAGCAACAATGTGAGCATATGTGTCATTGTGTGAATATAACTGCCGAGTATAATATAACATGAATGTGAAAATAACCATGCACATAATTGTGAGCAAACATAAGCATGTGAGTAGAACTGTGATCATAGGTGTGAGCATAACATAAGCATAACAGCGAACATTAACGTGAGCATAAGTGGAATCAGAACTGTGAGCTTAAAACAAATCTTATAAGTACACACATAAATGTAAGCGTGACTGTAGACCTGCAGGGCAACATAGTCTCCTCCGACCAAGAAAAGGCCGATTTCTTTGGTCACCACCTTCAATCCATTTTTCAATCCCCAGATGATACCCAGTTCGATAACCGGTTCAAGGCACTCCTCGAGGGTCGCCTTGAAGAATTCCGTAACCTTAACCTTCCTGAAACCCAACTCGATAACGAGAGTCCTTTTTATGCCCCTATCACGCCCGACCAGGTTCAAACATATTTCAAAAAAGGGAAAAATTCGGCCCCAGGTCATAACGGCCTAAATAGGAAAATCCTCCGGCACCTAGCGCAACATAGTCTCCTCCGACCAAGAAAAGGCCGATTTCTTTGGTCACCACCTTCAATCCATTTTTCAATCCCCAGATGATACCCAGTTCGATAACCGGTTCAAGGCACTCCTCGAGGGTCGCCTTGAAGAATTCCGTAACCTTAACCTTCCTGAAACCCAACTCGATAACAAGAGTCCTTTTTATGCCCCTATCACGCCCGACCAGGTTCAAACATATTTCAAAAAAGGGAAAAATTCGGCCCCAGGTCATAACGGCCTAAATAGGAAAATCCTCCGGCAACTAGCTGACCCAGCCCTCCGTATGCTTTCCGACATTTATAACAAATGCTTAACCCTCTCTCACTTCCAGACTGCAAATCGGCCTCCACCGTCATGATACCAAAACCTCACGCTGACTTAACCTCACCATCCTCCTATAGACTCATTTCCCTCCTGTGTTGCCTTGGAAAATGCTTCGAGCAGATTCTAGCCAGGCGACTCAGGGACCACCTAGAATTCAACGACCTTCTTACCAACAGCCAATTCGGCTTCCGTCCCAACCGAACGTGTCACGATTCCTTGTTGAAGCTGCTTACCAGGGCATTCAATCACAAGCAATGCAATCTGGCTGTGTTTCTGGACATTAAGCAAGCATTCGACAGGGTCTGGCACGCCGGTCTCCTGCACAAGATCCATACCCTCAATATACCCGACTCCTTCTCCAAACTCCTCCTCTCATACCTGACCAATCGGTCAGTTCGAGTCAAAGTAGGGAAAACCTTCTCCGATCCTTTTCAACCAACAGCATGCGTACCGCAAGGCTCTGCCTTGGCCCCGATCCTATACGCTATCCTCGCATCCGACATTCCCGAAGTCATACAACCCGGAGTAGTCGTTGCGCAGTTTGCGGATGACACCGCCTTCTGGGTGTTAATCGAAACAGCGAAACGGCCTCCCGCCTCATATCGAAAACCCTGCGGAACTTCTCCAACTGGGCTAACCAGTGCAGAGTCTCCGTCAATCCCACCAAAACCCAAACTATCCTCTTCCACCATCCTAATTACACTGAAGATAAGTGCCCAAAGCTAGCCTCCAGAAATGTTTCCCTCGCCCTAAATCAAGAAAGACTTCCACTCCTAACCCTCAATTCGCTCCCCGATGTTAAAAAAAACATTCAATAGGATTAGGAACCGCGAAAACCTACTGGGCGCCCTCCGGGGTAGAATCAAAGGTTGCCACCCCAAAACACTTCTACACACTTATAAAACATACATCCGCCCTGTTATGGATTTCCGATCACCAATATACACCAATATAAACCCCAATCACCTTTCCTATATCGCCTCAAACATACCAACCATCACACACAGAATCCAAACACTACAGAAAAACTTTGCACATAAAAGAATCTTCGGTGACACTATCCTTACCAAAAAGATCCTTGCCACACCCTACAACTACCGGTTTTCTCCAATTCCCACGAAGAAAACCTAAATTAAAATTCAAACATCCCCCCGCGATCCTTACACAACTCCTCGACGACCTCCCCGAGGAGATAGAAGATTCCCTGGACAACATCCCATATGCCCTCCGCATCCCCCCGTCTATTCGATGACGACCCAGCAAGAAACCGGACGACGAATCTAATAACCACACTAAGCACACTACACCTCACTTAAGAATACACGCATTTAAGCCAATTAACGCACTATTAAATATTAAATAAATAAACCTTTTTTTTACACCAAAAATAAGCACATCTCATGATTGTAAACTATACAATAACACCGAGACATCGCAACACCAAGAAACATGGATTGACCAGGGCTGAAGAGGAGAAGGACTCCTGAACAGTCCACGAATAATATATATAAGCTATAAATAAGTAAATACTAACCATAAGCATGAGCACACTAACAAAAAAAAATAGACTTAACTGTGACCAAGTGTGAGCTTATATATGAGTATAAGTGAAATAAACTAATCATGAATGCGACCATCAGTAAGCGTAACTATGCGCAAGATCATATGTGTGAGCGTAAGTGTGAGTAAAACTGTCAGCAGAAGTGTAAGCATTAACTGTAAGCGTATTAAAAATAATTACTGGAATTACTAAGCCTAACTAGATTTAATTAATAGTTTAGTTTGACAGAATACATATTGTTTTTATATTAACCTTTAAATTATTTATTAATTCCCCAGAATCAAAATTTGGGTATTAATAACGAGAGTACCTATATTAACATTTAAATTAACTATTTAAAATACTTTAAAAATTGATTCTAATTATGTGTCGCAATGATTTTAACATATGGTAAACTCAGAATTACATGAATTTAGTGAATATATGATGTAATTATTGTGAGATTACTATCGTGAATAGTAATTTCATCCTAATTAGTCTAAAAAATATTGTATCGCTTACATTGTAAAAGCTGATTGGAATTATTAAACCTAATTACAAGTACTTAAGTACTGTGTGATCATAACTATATGTGAGCATCATGTGCACATGAAGTGGGTATACGAATGACTGTACGTTTGCTCGTAACTAAAACCATAACTGATTACAACTGAGAACAAGTGTAAACTTAATTGTATGTATAATGTCGACATAAGCATAAGTGTCCGCATACGCGGGAGCATAAGCATGGCCGTAACTGTGAGCATAAGTGTAAGCGGATATGCGAACATAAATGTGATTATAACTGAGCATACGTTAAGCATGTAAACATAATGTGGATGTAAGAGTCAGTATACGTGTCAGAATAAGTATGAGTGTAAGTGTGAGCGTAAGCATTAGCATAAGTGTAAACGTAAGTGTGATCACAACTGATGATAAGTGTAAGCTTACGTATGGGCATAATTATGATCGTAATTGTAATCACAAATATGAACATCTGACAATATAAATGAGAGCAAAAGTGTAAGCATATGTCTGCTCATAATGTGAGAAACACACGAGTGTACGTGTGACATGCTGAAAAATGAATATGTCAGGAAATTTAAAATGTAGTTTTACCACGCCGGCATTATCTACCACGTGACAAATTCTACGATTGTATCGGGATTATATCGAGGAAATATAGTTTTCTTTAACTCTATTAACGTTATTTTCTGAAATACCAGAAATTAAGCAAAAAAGAATGCTTATTTGTTTGTTGATTTAATGTTAATGAATTCCTCATGCATTACATTCATTTCCGTTTAAACCTGTGTACACTTCAAAAATTCTTTCTTGCTTCAAACTATTTTGTTTAGGAAATGACCTTGTTATGGTGATTTAAAACTTAGCCTTGCACTTATTCAAGTAGCTCATTATGATTCGAGTTCTTATTACTGTTTGCTAAATTATGCATAGGTGTATATAACGTTTGGTGCCCTTTTAACAGCAAGCGAAAGTGCGTAAGCAAGCACCAGCGCAAGCACAAGGTGAATCAGCTTCGAATCTAGGGAAGGACAAAAATGGCAAGCTCACCGGGTGGCACTAATGAGGGACATCAACACTAATTAAGTATTTCAAGAGGGTAACTACAAGGGCAATTGTAAGTATAAGTGTAAGTGTAAGTGTAAGTATAAGTATAAGTATAAGTATAAGTGTAAGTGTAAGTGTAAGTGTAAGTGTAAGTGTAAGTGTAAGTGTAAGTGTAAGTGTAAGTGTAAGTGTAAGTGTAAGTGTAAGTGTAAGTGTAAGTGTAAGTGTAAGTGTAAGTGTAGTGCAAGTGTAAGTGTAAGTGTAAGTGTAAGTGTAAGTGTAAGTGTAAGTGTAAGTGTAAGTGTAAGTGTAAGTGTAAGTGTAAGTGTAAGTGTAAGTGTAAGTGTAAGTGTAAGTGTAAGTGTAAGTGTAAGTGTAAGTGTAAGTGTAAGTATAAGTATAAGTATAAGTATAAGTATAAGTATAAGTATAAGTATAAGTATAAGTATAAGTATAAGTATAAGTATAAGTATAAGTATAAGTATAAGTATAAGTATAAGTATAAGTATAAGTATAAGTATAAGTATAAGTATAAGTATAAGTATAAGTATAAGTATAAGTATAAACATAAGCTTAAGAATAAGGTAGAGTCTAAACATAAGCATAACTGTAACATAATTAAAACCAGGCCTACATGTTAATTTTTAGCAGCGTTTGTTCCTTCAAAAAATTACAGAATTGACCATTCTATATATTCTTTAACTATTTATTATGGTAAATGAAACTTACTAGGAATATACTTATGTTTTTTTACATGTAAAATCTAGGGATAATATTACTGGACATGTTCAGTATTTGGTTAGTTTTATAAAACCAACCTTACATTACAAAGACAAAAAATCGTGAGCAATGAATCAGTACAACCGTAAGTCTGCATAGGAATAATCGTACGCATAAGCATAAGTATAAACACAAGCATAAGAATAAGCACAATAGTAAACATAGGTATATGCATAAGTATAAACAAGAGTATAAGCATACCCAACTTTTAGTAACGTACAAACTATATATCTTCCAGACCTATATTTTAATGTCTGCATAAAACGTACCTTAGTAACGTTTATTGTTAACTTATTGGGGTTGTCGTATATACACTTATTTTTTTGGTATGTGAGAATTGCGAAATAAAATAAAAGACATTGCATTTGGCCAGCTTCATGAAGATGAGTTTTGCGCAACATAAAAAATTCATAAGCGTATGCATCAGTATAACAGGAAGTCTGGGTATAATAGGAATAAGAGTAGAACAGGGGCACTACTTTCACTTTTTTACGTCACAAGCCCCGCCCCCTGGGACACTCGCCGCCATCTTGGATTGTTTGACCTTAGGAATTCCCAAGGCCACCCACGTGTAGGACATATTTTTGATCTTGAGATCGACCTCGAATTTGATTTTGGAGTTAGTCTAGGGGGTTGATCCCGGAGTTGAGCTGAAAATTGTATTCTAATAAAGGACCCTAGTCTTGTAAGACAGGAACCTGTCCGCGGGTTTCGCCCCTGTCATAAAAATTGTATTCTAATAAAGAAGAATTAACAGATTAGATGATAAGTGTTTTTCATAATAAAAAGATTTATTTAAGCTGTGTTTATTATTAGAACCAGTTTGATTTTTGATCAAATATTTCAAGGGAAAACTCCCGACCTTAAACATATCGATGCAATTTAAAGCGTTTGCTTTGGAAATTTTTTCATTAACTTAATTTGCTAACTTATAAGATGACTCTCGCCTCTTGTCACAAAAAAATTGTATTCTAATAATAATAATTGGTGGGAAGAATCAATGATGACAAGTGTTTTTCATAATAAAAAGATTTATTTGTTTAAGCTGTGTTTTATTATCATCCTTAAATCCCGTTTTTGGTTTTTATCAAATATTTGAAGGATATAAAACTCTGGCATATCGATTATGTTCTATGCAATTTAAACGTTAGCTCAAATTGTTCAAAATCTGATGGCCTTGTATTATTTGTAGTGATATAAACCTTCAACTAAAAACTTACGTGTTTCATATTTCTGTTGTATTAATATATATTAAGCACTTCGCTGTCTTTAAAACACTCTTATTCATCTTTCGCGATCAATTTTTACAACGCATAACTTAAATATATACAAATATAGTTATTTCCATTTGTAAGTTGTGACCTTTTACCTATATGCGAATTTATAATATGCAATTAAAGCGATTTCATCCTCAACATTTATATTGTATACAAAAAATTACAGTCAACTTTCAATATTTTACTTTTAGTTGGTAGCACTAACAAATGGTTGCGCATATGTATGAATGGTTACATACATATAGATTGTTCACGTTTCATTTTAATAGTGTTATCAACTAAAAGCAAAACATTGAAGGTCGACTGTTAAAATTATTTGTTTCTAATCACCTTTCCCATTAACTGCAAGGTTGTTAAAGACATGTAAATGCATCAGACAATTAAGAAAAAACTGTCAACTTTTATCTAAAAAAACAAAAATGAAAACTAGATACGTGTCGTGAATGGGATATTTTAAAAAACGAACGATGCATGCGATAAATATTTTTTTGAGCTAACCCCGTATTTTATTTTATAGAAGTGGCCAACCTTGGAGTTTTAAGTTGTATTTTTATGTCTATTAAGATACCTAATGCAATGTAAGTTTAAATTAAACATGAATTAAAATAGCTAAAATGAATTATCGATATAGAAACGGCGGCTCTGGATTTTTTATGCATACACACAAATTACTTTAAATAAAATGAGTATTATCATAGATATACATCAGTTACTTTAAAAATAATAAATGGAATAATTAGGAAATTATGTGTTATAACTGCATTAATATGAATAGGGAAAGTAGCAATTACCCCATCGATGCTGTGTTAAATTAATATTTTAAAAATTGTTACTGCAAAATACACATCACCATCAAGAATTCGAGATACATTTTCTTCGCCCGCTTGTTCACCTGAGAGTAAATGTACTTTAAATACAGGCTAGGGCTAATATATAATATTTTATTTTACCACTAGTATCACACGGACATAGGGTTATTCTTAAAAATTAGCAGATTTTCATCACGGGTGTGGGGGTACTACATGTGCTTCGAAATCTTCGTTCTCTGAAGCTGTACCGCATTCATCTTTCTTGAGGTTATCTCCGGATCAGTAGCATGTTTTATAATACACAAGACAGCATCTTCAATATAGTGATGTATACACCGAAAAAAGTGTCTTCTTCTTTTAGCTAGATTTCACATCTATATTACATTTCATATAGGTAAAATTTTGCAACGCGAGGCTTTGGGCGAAGACTTTTTCAGTGATCCCTCTCCAACCCTCCCCGAACATAACCGTGATTGTAAGACAGCTGTAGGGAGTCGCAACTTGTTCTCGGGTCTTCGCCCCTTGCCGTGATCGGAACTTGTTCGTGGGCCTTCGTGTATTGTCGTGGTACACTTGGCGGAAAATGTGAATCTGTATTATAAGAGGCCTGATGATAACTTGTAAGACAGGTGTAGGGCTGCGCAACGTGCACTCGGGCTTTTGCCACCCTTGTCGAGGCCCCATTGGCGGAAAATTTAAATTTGTATTTAAGTCTCTGCGTGTTATGGCTGGAAATATGAATTTGTATTGTAATAGGGGTATAATGCTAACTTGTAAGACAAATTTTGAATTTGTTTGTGGCGCCATCTATGAGGCGAAATTTTAACTTGTATTATAATAAGGGGGCCTAATGCTAACTTATAACACACCCTGATTACTTATTTCCAGACATTTGAACTAGTATTGTAATAAGGGGTATAATGCTAACTTGTAAAACAGATGTAGGGCTTAGCAACTTACTCTCAGGCCCTCGCCCCTCGACGAAAAATCTCATTTTTGTCTGTGGAGCCATCTATGATTTGAACTTGTATTATAATAAGGCGGTCTAATGGTAACTTATAAGACAGGCGTAGGGCTTCGCAACTTGCTTTCGGTCTTAGCCTCTGGTCCCTTGGTGACAAATTTGAATTTGAATTTGTATTTAAGTGTTTACATTAGGGCTTAGCAACTTACTCTCAGGCCCTTGCCCCTCGACGAAAAATCTGAATTTTGTCTGTGGAGCCATCTATGATGGGAAATTTGAACTTGTATTATAATAAGAGGGCCTATTGCTAACTTATAAGACAGGCATAGGGCTTCGTAACCTGCTCTCGGGTCTTATCCTCCTGGTCCCTTGGCGGGAAATTTGAATTTGTATTTAAGTGTTTACATTCTGATTACTTATTGCGAGAAATTTGAACTTGTACTCTAATAAGCGGTCCTAATGCTAGCTTATAAGACAGGTATAAGGACTCGCAACTTGCTCTCGGGGCTTAGACCCCCGGCCCATTGGCGGGAAATTTGAATTTGTATTCTAATAAGAGGGGCCCGAATGCTAACCCGTAAGACAAGTGTAGGGCTTCGCAACTTACTCTCGGAGCTTCGACACCTTACCCTTACCCCTAGGCGTAAAAACCTGAATTTGTATTTAAGTCTCTAGATTAAGGCGGTAAATTTGAATCTGTATTCTAATAATAAGGTGGACCCCTTGACGGAAAATCTAAATTTGTATTTAAGTTTCTGCATTCTGTATCGTTATGGCAAGGAATTTGAATTTGTATTCTAATAAGGGACCCTAATGCTAACTTGTAAGACAGGTGTAGGGCTTCACAACTCGTTCTCGGTTTAGGGCTTCGCAACTTGCTTTCGGATCTTAGCCCCTATAACCTGCAATGATTTAAATACAATTTCAAATTTTCCTCCAGGAGCGAAGACTCGAAAGCAAGTTGCGACAAATACACAAAAAATCACGGTAAAATGCACCAAGCATATTAAAAATCATTTCACTAGAATGCATAAATCTCGCCCTAGTTCCATATAGTGCGTTTAATAATTGGCAGATATTGATATTAGTTTAGATACCTATTTTAGAGCACAATTATATGAGTCGCGGAATATTAGGCCAAGTGTAAAAGTAGTGCTAATTATTTTATATGTAAGAAACTCTGAAGCTAAGTATAACAATAGGTATAAGCAATATAAATGTAAGTACCAGATAGTGAGAAGCATTTTAGTCTTTGAATAATTATCATTAACATGAATTTTGTTATACCACATTATGTAACAAGTCAATTAAAAAAAAGCGGGAGCATGGCGCCCTCTATGTGTCAATTCCAAAAGTTCTCTTATAAATTATGCATTTTAAGCAAATATATTATTGAGTATGAGAACAGTCTGAATGTAAAAGATAGAGTATAAAAATAAGTTTGAATTGATCGTGGAAAGAGGGCCACTAAAATCGTGCCAGTTACAAATCCGGTTAGCTTCACAGGCCAACTTTGTGAGACATGCAATCCATTAATCAATGACTAATTCATAACACTATTAATTCATCACGCACCCGAGCCCTAAAATGTTTGCAAGACGATACTAATCTAACTTCTTAAATCTACACCTATCCCCTCTCTAACAGTGCAATTGTTCATAATCATAGAGTGCAAAGTGTGAACTTCTATGATTATTAGGTGGGCGGGTTATTAAAAATTAACATGATCCTAAATAACCTTACCTTTCTTGCCTAATATACACAATATGATTGGTATCATTCAACGTTGGAGCAGCCATCATCAACTCTGAATGCGAAAAGATAATTGGTTCATCCGGTAAATCTACTTCTTGAGGTTTTGATTGCTGGAAAAACGATACTCGCACTTTTTCCCTTTCAGTCCTGAAAATAAATGAAAAATTAATGAAATAAGAAGTTAGTTAATATTCGATTAAATTTCCGCAACTCCCTTTTCCGTTCTACCGGACACCTGCAGTTTAGGGTCGTTGATCTAAGATATATCTAACAAAGAGGAAGAAGGAGCAATGTACTTAAAGAGTCTTAATGTCTGTTGAATTGTGCACGGTAACAATATTGAAAGTAAAGGTCATATAAATTAAGGTCGTAACGCATTAATACATTATGTATTTAATATTACATAAAGTTATAACCCATTAAACTAATTTAATTAGTAACAATAGCAATTAAATTAAAAAAAAGGTTTTTGGCGTTGCTTACAATAATAAAGACATATTTTTACTTATTTGATAGTTTCTAAAATTAAATAGTCAAGTACACGGACGCCTATGTAATAGAAAGTAAGGATTGATTGTTGAAAATTAAATTTGATATTATCGCCAACTTCACACTTATCAACTTTCGACATTAAACATTTTATTATTTTTTACGTAAACAGTACGTTCCAATAAAAACTGGGCTTAATGTACAAATTGTTCATTTTATAGATGGCGCTGCGCTGCAAGGCAAAATCATTATATATTGACCAACACGTTAGTCTTAAAAGCGCAGTGATAACTGGAAGTACTAACAAGTTGCAAACTCTTTAGTACATAATTCCCTTCCAAAATTAAAAATACAAAATTCGCCATTATTTGAATATCAACTTTTTTTATTTAACAAAAATAATGGCGATTATTCTCTAACCAGGGACACACAGTTCTTGTATTTATCGGAAAAAAATATATTTTAAGCTACGTTATTATTAATAAACTCCCATTTTCTATATTAAGAGTTCCGATAAGTCAATCAATAAAAGATTTACTTATTTATGTAAAAAATGCAAATAAATTGAAAAATAATCACGTATAACAATAACCTATTGTTTTTTAAGTAAATGAAAAACTTGACTGAATTGTACAGTTGGCATTTAATCAAAGGAGATTATCAAATAAAGATCAAAGCCAAGGTCTCACTCTATAAATATATTTCTATATTAACTTCCTTTCATATAAATTTTGATCGATTTCCGACACACTTGCAATATCTTTTTTCTTTCACCAAAAAAGTCGTGCAATAAGATTGTAAAATGAGGAATGTACTAAAAATTACTAATTGGTATAATCATGATTATGAAGTGTGCGTGTTATTAAGTGTGTTAATTAATTCGTTAGTTCCTAATTAAAATTCTTGTTTTTCGATGACTTTCGACTTACTCGATATCGTTCATTTTTATTGATTTGTAATTCACTAATTTTTACACATGTTCACTCGATGGTTGTACGCGTCGAACTAAATTGAAAGCTTTTGGCAAATTTGGTTATGTACACCGTGACATTTTTTTTTGTATGATTTTTATTATTAAAGTGACCTCCATTAATATACGAATTAAAGCGGTTTTGACCGATAATCATAAATATGGATGTTTTTATAGAGTTATGTCATAACTCTCTCTTTTGTGCAATATTGTTTTTTATTTTTTAATTTGCATATTTCTTATGTAAATTTAAATTAATAACACCAACCTCACAAAAGACAAAGTCAAGCGCATTAGGTTAGTCCCCCGCCATCTCGCATTTTCTTATAACCTAATTCAGAATTAGGTACTAATTAAGTGCTAATGTTAAAAATTAAGTGCTTCAGCGGTTTAGCACAATATTGGGTTTAATTCAGCTGGGTTTAACTTAATATTAAACTGCCCCCCCTTCCCAATTGAAAAATGAATAGCGAAACTTCTGATCAATCAAAAGTACCACATAATTGAGTGCTAATGTTAAAAATTAAGTGCTTCAACCGTTTTTTGGAATATTTAACTTAATTTGGCCGACGCTAACGTAATGTTACACTGTTAAACTGCTTGTACATATAAAGTACCACGTAATTGATGGCTATTTAGGTGCTAATTAAGTGCTAATGTTAAAAATTAAGTGCATCAACCGTTTGCCACAATATTAGATTTAATTTGGCTGAGGCTAACTTGATATTAAATTGGACTCTCTAATTAAAAAATAGTACGCGAAAACTCCTTGTACATAAAAAGTACCACGTAACTGAAGGCTATTTAGGTGCTAATGTTAAAAATTAAGTGCTTCAGCCATTTGGTACAATATTGGATTAAATTTGGGTGGGGATAACTTGATATTAAACGGAACCGCCCCCTCAATTAAAAAACGAATATGCGAAACTTCTTGTACGCAAAAAGTACCACACAATTGAGTACTAATTAGGTGCAATCAAAAATTATTGTTAAAAATTAAGTGCTTCAGCTGTTTGGCACAATACTAGAATTAATTTGGCCGGAGCTAACTTATATTAAACTGGTTTGAGTGCTAATTACGCATTAAGTGCTAATGTTAAAAAGTGCATCAGCTCTGGTACATAAAAAGTACTACATAATTGAGAACCAATTAGGTACTAATTAAGTGCAAATATTAAAAATTAAGTGTTCAGCGGCTTCGCACAATATAGGGTATAATTCAGCCAGGTCTAACTTAATATTGAACTGACGCCCCCTCCCCCCAATTGACAAATGAATATGCGAAACTTCTTGTACATCAAAAGTTCCACATAACTGAATGGTAATTGGGTGCTAATTAAGTGCTAATGTTAAAAATTAAGTGCATCAACCGTTTGCCACAATATTAGATTTAATTTGGCTGAGGCTAACTTGATATTAAATTGGACTCTCTAATTAAAAAATAGTACGCGAAAACTTCTTGTACATAAAAAGTACCACGTAACTGAAGGCTATTTAGGTGCTAATGTTAAAAATTAAGTGTTTCAGCCGTTTGGCACAATATTGGATTAAATTTGGGTGGAGATAACTTAATACTAAACTGAACCGCCCTCTCAATTAAAAAACGAATATGTGAAACTTCTTGTACGCAAAAAGTACCACACAATTGAGTACTAATTAGGTCCAATCAAAAATTATTGTTAAAAATTAAGTGCTTCAGCTGTTTGGCACAATACTAGAATTAATTTGGCCGGAACTAACTTATATTAAACTGGTTTGAGTGCTAATTACGCATTAAGTGCTAATGTTAAAAAGTGCATCAGCTCTGGTACATAAAAAGTACTATATAATTGAGAACCAATTAGGTAGTAATTAAGCGCAAATATTAAAAATTAAGTGTTTCAGCGGCTTCACACAATATAGGGTATAATTCAGCCGGGTCTAACTTAATATTCAATTGACGCCCCCTCCCCCCAATTGACAAATGAATATGCGAAACTTCTTGTACATCAAAAGTTCCACATAACTGAATGCTAATTGGGTGCTAATGTTAAAAATTAAGTGCATCAACCGTTTGCCACAATATTGGATATAATTTGGCTGAGGCTAACTTGATACTAAATTGGACTCTCTAGTTAAAAAATAGTATGCGAAAACTTCTTGTACATAAAAAGTACCACGTAACTGAAGGGTATTTAGGTGCTAATTAAGTGCTAATGTTTAAAATTAAGTGCTTCAACCGTTTGGCACAATACTGTATTAAATTTGGCCGAAAATAACTTAATATCAAACGGAATCGCAAAAAGTACCACATAATTGAGTACTAATTAGGTGCCAATCAAAAACTATTGTTAAAAATTAAGTGCTACAGCTGTTTGGCACAATACTAGAATTAATTTGCCGGGCCTAACTTATATTAAACTGGACTGAGCGCTAATTGGTTACTAATTAAGTGCTAATGTTAAAAAGTGCTTCCGTTCTTGTACATACACAATTGGGTGCTAATTAAGTGTAAATACTAAAAATTAAATACTTCAGCCATTTGGCACGATACTAGAATTAATTTTGACGCGGCTAACTTATATTAAATTGGGCCCTCTACCAATTGAAAAATTAGTAATGGGAAACTCCTTGCACATAAAAAGTACCATATTATTGAGCGATAATTAGGTGTTAATGTTAAAAAGTGCTTCAGACGTTTGGCACAATATTGGATTTAATTTGGTTGAGGCTAACTTTATATTAAACTAGGCCCCACCAATTGATAAATAAATATGCAAAACTTTATACATGCAAAGTACAACATAATTAGGTGCTATTGTTAAAAACTAAGTAGTTTCACCATTTGGGACCAAATTGAATTTAATTTGCCTAGGGGATAACTTAATATTAAACTGAACCTCCCCCCAATTGAAAAATTAAGATGCGAAGACTTCATATACATAAAAAGTACCACGTAATTGAAGGCTAATTAGGTTCTAATGTTAAAAATTAAGTACTTCTGTAGTTTGGCACAATATTGAATTTACTTTGGATAAGGCTAAATTAATATTAAACTTCCCCGCCCAATTGAAAAATGAATATTCGAAAACTCCTTGTGCATAAAAGGTACCACATAATTGAATGCTACTTAAAAGCTAATGTTGAAAAAATTAAGTGATTCAGTCGATTGGCACAACATTAAATTAAATTTGACTGGGGATAACTTAATATTAAGCTGGGTCCCCGCAATTAAAAAATGCCGTATGATGAAATACAAATTGGGTATTACTTAAGTGCTGATGTTACAAATTAAGTGTTTCGGCAGTTTAGCACAATATAGGGCTTAATTCAGCTGGGTCTAACTTAATATTAAATGCCAAATCAAAAGTGCCACATAATTGAGTGCTAACGAAGTGCTGATTAAGTGCTAATATTAAAAATTAAGCGCTTAAGCCGTTTAGCACTTTATTGGATTGATTTGGCTGGGCCTAATTTAATATTAAATTGGACCGCCTCCAATTAAACATATAAATATGCGAAACTTCTTGTACATAACTGAGTGTTAAGGTACTAATCAAAAGCTATTGTTAAAAATTAAGCGCTTAAGACGTTTGGTACAAAATTGGATTTAATTTGTCTAGAGCTAACATAGTATTAAACTAATTAAAAAATGAATATGCGAAAACTTCTATTACATAAAAAGTATCACATAATTGAACGCTAATTAAAAGCTAATGCTAAAAATTAAGTGCTTCAGGTAGAACATTGGATTTAATTTGGATGAGGCTAACTTAATACTAAACTACCCCCCCCCCCTTGAAAAAATGAATATGCGAAACTTTTTGTACATATGTACCACATACTTGAGTGCCAAGCACTAATTAAGTGCTGATGATAAAAATTGTGTGCTTCAGCCGTTTGGCACAATATTGGATTTTACATTACATTACATATCATTTACGCCATTCTCTTGCGGGGTAGGCAAAACAATCCCTGCCTCTTATTTATTTACAATCTTATTCCATGCTTTCCTATCTCTACATACTTCCCTACCTTCAGCAAGATTCATACATTGCCTGGGCCATGCCCATTTATTTTTGAAACACCGTATCTTTCTTTCTTTTATCATACATTCTAGTGCATTCAGCCAAGTTTTACGGGCCTACCAGGCCCGGCCTTATCTCGAACTTCACTCGCACATATTTGTTTCATTAATCTTGCGTTGTTCATTCTCTCAATATGACCCAACCAACCTTTTGTACTACTTTGATACCTATCAGCGTCATTTCCTCGCCATACTGCGCCATCTTATCCCTTCTCATTTTACCGCAGGCACTTCTCATTTAGCTGGAGCTAACTTAATATTAAACTGTACCTCCCAATTGAAAGATTAATATGTAAAACTTTTTATACATAAAAAGTACCACGTCAATGAGACCTAATTAGGTGCTAACTAAGTGCTATTGCTAAAAATTAAGCTGAGTGCTAATTACGTTCTAATTAAAAGCTATTGTTAAAAAAAACTAAGTGCTTCATCCATTTGGCAAAAAATTGGATTTATTTTGGCTGGAACTACCGTAATATTAAACTGGAGCCCCCTTAGTTCAATTAAAAAATGAATATGCGAAAATGTCTTATATCACATAATTGAGTGCTAATTAGGTGCTTTAATTTTAAAGTTCTAAGAGATACATACTCACAAAATAACTCCGTTCAAAGTACTAGAAACGTTGGGTTTGACACTAAAATTATTCTTCTATTAACAAATAACCAGCTTCCCAATTAAGTACTCTTACCATTTCGAAAAAATTCACTAAACAGGACTACTACTCAAAGTAAATTATGATTCGAAAATTAGGTGCTCTTTCGGTTTGCCATTAAAGTAATGATTATATATACTTCTTTTTCGATGCGGTAAGAGCGCTTAATATAGAAACTAGAAATCATTTTATTAGAAAACCGAAAAAGTATACAATTTTTCGAACATCATTTAGTTTTGAGAGGTGGACTCTTCTGCTGGCGCATATTCCAACTGTTTCAGAACGGTAAGAGCACTTAATTAGGAAATTATATTTAAATAAGGTATACAAAAAATAATCATTTTAATGGGAAATCGAAAAAGAACTCAATTTTCTTCAGAGGCGCGGCACATTCCACATTTTCGAAACGATAAGAATAATTAAATCAGAAACTAAATATTTAAGTAAAGTATAAATAAAGTAACCCTTTTAATAGCCAACAGAAAAAGCACCTAAATTTTCAAACATTATTTACTCTTCAGAGGATTGCCCTTCTTTTTTTTCGAAACGGTACAAGCATTTATTTCGGACAATAAATATTTAAATAAAGAGATCATTTAAATAGCAAACCAAAAAGTATCTCATTTTTTACAGATAATTTACTATTGAGAAGTAATGCTCCCTTGCTGATGGCACGAGTCCAGCTTTTACGAAACGGTAAGAACACTTCATTCAAAAACTAGGTATTTAAATAAACTGTAAATAAAGGAAGAATTTTAAAGGATAACAGAAAAAGAACCGATTTTTTGAAATGTGAGCTCTTTCACTGGCGGTACATTACAACTTTTCCATTTTAAAGCAAACCGAAAATGTATCTAATTTTTCGAACAATTTACCCCTGAAAGAAGTTGGTTATCGGTAATCGCTTTACTGCCAAACAGAACAAGCACCTATTTTTCGAATATAGTTTATTCATGAAAGGTGGACTCTTGCTCGCGGCACAATCCAACATTACGGATGGGTAAGAGTACTTAATTAGGAAAGGATATTTAAATAAAGTATAAATAGAAGAAATATTTCAATAGCAAACCGAACTAGCATCTATTTTTTCAAACATAATTTATTCTTGAGAGGTGGGCTCCTCTGCTGGTAGCGCATTTCAACTTTTAGGAATGGTAAGAGCACTTAATTCTAGAATTAAATATTTAAGTAAGGTGTAAATAACATTTTGAAGGCCAACTGCAGAAGCTTCTAAATTTTCAAAAACTTTAAGTGTGCTCTGCCATAGCGCTTTGGGAGTACTTTAAAGAAGAGGACCGTCTCGCACAGATCAACGCAGTACAAAAATCAAGTATGTAAATCTGAAAGTGTGAAAGTGAAGTGTGAAAGTGAAGTGTGAAAGTGAAGTGTGAAAGTGAAGTGTGAAAGTGAAGTGTGAAAGTGTGAAAGTGTGAAAGTGGGAAAGTGTGAAAGTGTGAAAGTGTGAGAGTGTGAGAGTGTGTGAGTGTGTGTGTCAGTGTGTCAGTGCGTAAGTGCGTAAGTGGGTAATTGTGTAAGTGTGTAAGTGTGTAATTGTGTAAGTGTGTAAGTGTGTACGTGTGTACGTGTGTAAGTGTGTACGTGTGTACGTGTGTAAGTGTGTGCGCGTGTGTACGTGTGTAAGTGTGTGTAAGTGTGTGTATGTGTAAGTGTGTGCGCGTGTGTGCGCGCGTGCGTGCGTGTGTGTGTAGCCGAGTGTATAGCCGTGTGTATAGCCGGTTGTATAGCCGTGTGTATAGGCATGTGTGTAGGCGTGTGTGTAGGGGTGTGTATAGTGTGTAGTCGTGTATGTGGCGTGTGTATTGCCACGTGTGTAGGCGTGTGTGTAGGCATGTGTACAGGCGTGTGTGCAGGCGTGTGCTGCGTGTGTGTAGGCGTGTGTAAGTGTGTGAGTAAGCGTGTGTGAAGAGTTGTGTTTAGACGTATGTAGGTGTGAGTACGCAAGTGTGTGTGTGTGTGTGTGTGTAAGCGCGTGTCCAAGCTCACGCGCGCGTGAGTAAGCGCGTGTGTAAGCGCGTACGTAAGCGCGTCTGTAAGCGCGTGTGTAAGCGGGTGTTTAAGTGCGCGTGTAAATGCACGCACGCGCGTGTGTGTGGCCGGGGTGTAGTGTGTGTGCTGTGTTAATCCTACACAGGGAGTTACATGTGTAAGGGAGAAACAGGAAGTGCGAGAATGCGTCAAGGTCAAAGTTGATAGACCTTTTCAAGATGTCAAAGTATATTGACTTCTGAAGGTGCCACATTATGATATTTGAAAATCTAAAAATAGAAACAGGGTTCATTGACCCTAAAATGGTCAACGAACTTTGACTTTGACACATTTTGCGTGTGTGTTTGTGTGCGTGAATTGCAGAACGCAGGTTTTAGAAAACATGACATGATAGCGCAATACTGACCAAAACAAAATAACAATATCTGAGCGCGTGTGCGCTAGTGTATGAGTGCGTGCAAGTATGTGGGTGTGTTAGTGTGTCTGCGAATGTGTGTGTGTGTGTGCGCGTGCAAGTGTCTGTCTGTGTGTGTGTGTGTGTGTGTGTGTGTGTGTGTGCGCGAGTATGTGTCTACGCAAGTGTGCGAGTGTGTGTATTTGTGTGCGAATATCTGCGAGTTGCATGCGTGTGTGTGTGTGTAAGTGTGTGAGTGTGTGTGTGTGTGTGTGTGTGTCGTGCGTGCGTGCGTGCGTGTGCGTGCGTGTGTGCGTGCGCGTGTGCGTGTGCGTGTGCGTGTGTGTGTGTGTGTGTGTGAGTGTGTGAGTGTGTGAGTGTGTAAGTGTGTGTAAGTGTGTGTAAGTGTGTGCAAGTGTGTGTAAGTGTGTCTATGTGTCTGTGCGTGCGTGCGCGTGTATGAGAGAGAGAGAGAGAGAGAGAGAGAGAAAGAGTTTGTGCGGGTGTGTGTATGTGTGTGCGAATTGCAGAACGTATATTTAAGGTTAGTACGCGGTTTAAGGAAGTATGACAACAACGCATATACTGACAAAACGAAAATGGCGTAATATGAGCAGAAGAAGGTATCTGCACGATGCAGTTTTTTTTATCATAAAGTTACAACCTTTAAATCGCCTATACACAGAGTGTCCAAGATAAGGAGGGCCACCATGGGGATTTCGGAAACTGTAAGAGATAGAGTTTCGGTTAAATGAGAGAATAGTTGGGCATTTTGGACTTTAGTAAAATGACAATTTTAAACTGACGAAATTCCGAACCGTTCCGAAGTTATGCTACAAAAAACGAATTTTCACGATTTTGCATTTGACAAATTGTTACTTTGTGGTTGATGTTAAATAAAAAGTAAGAGAACCTTCTGAAGGTACTGTGTAACGGTCTTTAACATGGTATGCAGCAAATGGTAATCCGACGTTTGGTTTTCGAGTAACCATCAGCATCTTTGCTTTTTTAAGTATGGTCCTGATTTTTTTATATATAATATTAGAAGAGCTCTTTATTCTACATTCAAGCATCTAACACACTTTATGGTTTAATTGCGATTTTTAAACTTATTTTGCGATTATCGGAGAAAATCTAAGTTAGAGCCTGTATCCCTCTCAATAACATTTAATCTGAATTATAGTCATAAATGGGCCTTTGCTAACTGTGCTTTCCTCATCAAATTAATGAAATGACACAGAATTTTTCAATTTTGAATACAAATTTTATAACCAATTAATTATAATAAATCAACAACACATAAATAAACAGATAACATTTGGTGACAAGAAAATTTAAACATAAGGCATAACAATAATTAAACAAAAATCTATAATAAATGCTCAAAAAGCCCTCCTTCGTTCTCCAAACATAAACAGCATCCTCTAACTGTATAATCCAAAGCATTCTCTAACATTGTAGGTGTTACAGTTCTGAATGCGTTAAGTACAAACACCTTCGGAGTTCTTCTGTTCCAAAGATATGTTTATAAACAATTGTTTTGTACCCCAAAGAAAAATTCCAGCGGGGTTATATTGAGAGAACGGACTGGCCAGGGTGTTTCAGAATAGGCGGTTAAAACTTTTTCGGCAAACCTATTTGAAAGGTAATCCTTAACCACGCGTGAATTGTGTGCAGGTGCACCATCTTGCTGAAACCAACAATCGCGTATTTCGACTAATGGTAAATTATCAAGAGTCGTCGAAAGTAGACTGCACTTTTAATTTTTGAAGTGTTGGATAATTATAATTTTACTCAAAATTTTGTTGTGTTTTTATGTTTCATTTTTATATTTGTGTGAATAATTAATTACATTTACCATTTGAATTTTTTTTTTTTTTGAACGACACCATGAGTGACTTTTTATGTAAATATCGAAACATCAGTCGTTAAATGGTTCTGGGAATACGGTTCTTATGCACTGGGTTAAGACAATACCGACTCTATAGAGTCGGTATTGGTTAAGAGCAACGGTGACTAGATTAGAAAACTGTCCGTTCAAAAAGTATAAAGTCGACCATACACCTTCGCAATGTTTCAACTGGAATCATTTAATTAAGATTACGAATCTATAAATTATAAATGGCGTAAAATAATAATATCTTGCAAATTATGTGTAAGTTACATTCTTGAATGAAATAAAAACATTATTATTACAATTGGTAACCTGCAATTCATGATTTGCAATACGTATTATTGTTGGATAATGAACGGCACAATACGTGATTTCCTCATATTTTATAATTAAAAAATGACTGCCTGTAACCTAAGCTAAATTCCGTTCAGATATTAAAAAGAGTAAAATAAAGTAGCCACTTCAAGTACATAAAATAAATATAAACGTGACTAATTTTTAGTAACTGAATTTTAAACAAAATAAAAGTTAGACGATAAACTTGTTTGACCTTGAATGTTTACTTCACGTTTAAAAATAGTTCTTTAATGCTAAACAATGTAGGCTATATCTATGCAACACTCATTGTAATAAATTAATAGAGAATGTAAAGGCGGGGTAATTCTGAATGTGTTATCAAATTATACAATAATTAAGAATTTCCTTTATGATATGTGAATAGGCAATACAACCACTAATACTTTAAACCGCTGATAATGTTTGTGAGAGATATAATTATGAATGCAGAGCTTTGATGAAAAGTAAGGAATTGTGTTCTTAGATGGCGGTAGCGTTAACGCTCGTATATTGTCTATTAATCGGTATGATTTAATACGTTTAGGTTTGAAATACAACGACAAGACTATACTTCACAGGATCATTTCTGCAGTTGGTCTTCGAATACTCTGTTTAACATACAGAGCATTTTGCAACCACGATGAGGAGTATATAGCCTCGCTTCTTGAGCGTGAGACGGATCGGAGTAATGATTGTTTAATGCAATCTATTTTCGGTCAACGATGATCGTTCCCCCAATGGGGTTGGTCGTGAGGTATTCTGAGTGGTTGTGAAATTAAATTTAAGAAAAGAGTTTCGGATTTATGCAGGGGGGCGCGGGATATATGTCTCGTTTTGCAAATGAATGATATGATACACGATTAGCGTGAAAATTCGAAGATGATCCCGTGGTCGAAGTTTTCCAAGGAAAACGAGATATAGGGACGGGGCTTGTGGTATGTGTTACCGATAATATGCGAACTGTATATATGCATAATAACGAAGCGTATTGAATTTACACCCGTAAATGCCTAACTAAAGTAAAGCATTTTGATGTGTTTGTAAAAATGTAAATAAGAATTATGCCTAATAAACCAAAGGTCCCTTTGGGCTTGTTTTAACCATATTAAGCAAATTCTTTCCGTTTGTGGGGCACATTTCTGGTAACCAAATTACGCAAATTGCGTAAATTTAAAATCAAGTTAATAATAATAATTAACGTCATTAGTTCGGGAACTCATATTTTATCAGTACGAATAAGACGTTTGTTTAACGATGATTTCTCCGTAACCGTTGGTGAATTTTACTTTTTTTTTTCGTTTATTCCTCAAAATAAGGACAACAAAAAGTTTCGTCAGACTAATAGCAAAAAAATAACGAATAGTGATCTAAAAATTAAAATCTACTCGGTAAACGATGCCTAAACGAGCTCGCGAAAACCGCATCTCGATATCTTGTTCCTAACCTAAAATATCGGCCAAAGAAAACTTTATACGAAAATCCCTTAAATTTTTATTTTTGTTTAACTATGCGTTTCTGGAATTGTTTCTATTATGTAAGTTGTGGCCCTAAAAAAGGATCGATTTAAAGGAGGAAGGTTTTTACTGCCCGCGTAAATGCTCGAAATGCTGACCATCACGCTCTATGCATTGCTAAAGCCTCTCATGACTAGACAAAACTGCAGCTTCAATTTCGGCTCTCGGTATGTTACGTATTTATTGCGTTACGAATCCGGTTTTTCATATCTTCTCTACTAGTAGCTTGAGTCCGAAACACGATGTCCTTTAAGCGCCCCCATAAATAAAAATCGAGGCAAGTTAAGTCTGGCGATCGCGGAGGCCATGGAAACAGACTTCCTCTTCCAATCTACCGCTGTTGAAATACTGCATTAATATGCTCTCGCACATTAATAGCAAAATGTGCTGGGCAACCATCCAACTGCAAAAACAATTTTTGCCTTGTTTCCAGAGGCACATCTTCCAACAACAACGGTAATTGATTGGCCAAAAAATCAAGAAATACATTGCCATTTAGGAGTTGCTCGAAAAAATATGGCTCAATAATTCTTCCTCCCAGTATGTCACACCATACATTTAAACTCCAACGTCCTTGGCGCTGAACTTCACGCAACCAATGGGGATTTTCTGCAGACCAATAATGCATATTGTCCAGATTGACTCTCCTGTCACTACTGAAGGTGGGATTCATCGGTCCAAAGAATTTGAAATAAAAATTCTCTATCTTCGCGTATCATGCCTAACATCCAATGGCAATAGTCTAACCTTTGATCAAAATCTTCCTCTTTCAAGGCCTGATGCAAAACGACATGATACGGGTGCATTCTTAAAGTAATTAAAAAAAGTTTAAACGAATACCTATATATTTTGATGGCCATTAGAACTTACCTATGGTCCTTCAAAATATTTTGAACCGTTGTCCGTGATATGCCCAACTCAGTGGATAATGCTCTTGTGCTAACATGAGGATTTCCTTCAATATAGCCCAGTACACGGTTAATATTTTCTTGTGTTCTTCCAATTCTTTGTCGTATATATCCATAGTGAATATGCATTTAAACAAACAAAAAATAGGCCTTTCGTATAACTTTTAGCATTGCTTACTTGCCCGTAGTAATTTCAAAAAGGGTGATTTTATTCTGGTGAATAAATATGCAAACATCTAAAATCGCAATTTCTAGGTAACCTATTCAGAGCCGAAATTGAAGCTGCAGTTTTGTCTACCTATAAGAGGTCTCAGCAATGCACAGAGTGATGGTCAGCATTTCGAGCACTTACGGGGGCATTAAAAACCTTTCTCCTTTAAATCGGTCCTTTTTAGGGCTACAACTTACATAATAGAAACAAATCCAGAAAAATATAGTTAAAAAAAATAAACATTTACTTGCTCATGAAAAAAAGTCATACCAATGCATTTAATTTTTTTGCAAAAATTAACCGTTTCTGTCGGAATGTCGAACAAAGCCCTCTAGTGACGACATGTGAAACTAACAAAACTTCAATTATTTTAACATTTGTAGCCCAATAAAAGCTCTTTTCAACGCGCCCAAGTTTGTTAAAGTCGGATTAGCCGTTTCGAAGATTTAAGGAAACCTTTGAATACCCCCCACCGCTTTATTTTTATAGATACGTCAAAAAGTGCCAAACAAAAAAAGTTCAGATTATCCTCTACTTTAAAGATCAGTTATTTTTTATTAGGTTAACATAGCAGGATTCACAGAAACATCACTTTTTTAGATTCAAGATTGCAGTTACGCCCCCGAGCGGCCACTTCAGAAACATGAAAATATTTTCCAGATTTTTGTATTGGCCGTTTTAGTAATAACTTTTTTTCCCGTAAGCCTCTACGATGTATAGTGTCCCAGATACAGTACCTCGCATTCCTAGTTGGCCAACCTGTACAATAAAAAACTTTCATTGTGCCAACAACGAAATAGTCATAAATAACGAGGGAAAATAGGAAAATAATAAAAATGTGAAATTATAGGAAACAATTTGAGGATTGTCGGTTAATACACACAGGTATAGGGTAAGTCCCAGAGAGATGGACCACCGGGAGAGACGGACCTGTTCCTTATTTCCGATTCTACGCATGACAGCGTTTCAGTTACCATTTGCAAGCAGCTAGTTAGTCTAGAGCTAACGGCGGTAGTGTTTATGTTTAGTTGCATTGATTAGTTTTGAAGCAAATATTCTTTTAATTTTTTGGTAAGTCAAATATTTTTTAAGTATGACCTTGATAAAATGGTTACATCCCTTTATATAAGATGTATCTTGCTGAAACTGTAAGTTTAGGTTCGTAAAATAATTTTCTGTTATTCTAACCTTAAAAGGCGTTTAAACAGCCACTAGTCTCATGATTAAGACGTGGTCCGTCTCTGCCTTACAAATGGGTGAGATGGACCACTGGATCTCGGGAGAGATGGACCTCATATTTTTTAAAGACAAGTGTACTTCGGGCAATAGCATATGTAAGAGATATAAAAACCGTACTTAAAAAATAAAGTAGGTTTTTATCTTGTTCCAAACAAAAATGCCAAGGGTGTATGTGAGAAAGAGATCGTCAGTTTGAAGTGAATGGTTGGAGGAAGACTTGATTAAAGCTGTTGAAGACAAACTGATGGGAGTAAACGAGGCCGCCACATTTTACGGGATCCCTAAAACTACATTTAAGAGGCGACTTAAACAAAACTTGTTTGAGAAACGTGGAATGGAATCTCTGTCTATTTTGGGAAGAGAAACTGAGGCAAAAATCGTTTTGCATATTCAAAAGCTCTAAGTATTAGGGTTTACACCTTGTAGGGATTCTGTTCGTAGTATGGCAGATGAGTTAGCGGAACAGTTGAAACGTCCTCATAGATTTAACAAGGAGATAAAAAAAAAGCTGGCTATGATTGGCTACAATCATTTATGGATAGAAATCCCAAATTGTCAATTAGAAAATCTGAAGGTGTATCGTTAGCCCGAGCAGAAGGACGTAAATAATTTTTATAATTTCCTCGAAAAAGTTTTGGAAGATAACGCATTATTTCAGAAGCCCGGTAATACATTTAATATGGATGAGACCGGCCTCCAATTAAACAATAAGCCGTCAGATGTTGTTGCAATAAAATGTTCAAAAAATGTAACCACGATTACCTCTGGTGACAGAGGGGAGACCATTTCAGTTTTGACATGCTGCAATGGAGAAGGAGCATTTCTTCCACCGTACTGCATACTCAATGGGAAGAACCAAAAATTAGAGTATGAAGATGGAATTTTTCGATTGGTTGAAATCGCACTTTTATCCAAGAAAGCCGGAGGGTAAAGTTTTTCTACTTGTCGATGGTCACACGTCGCATACTAGCTCTGTAGAAATGTTGGAGTTCGCAG
This sequence comes from Vesta saturnalis, assembly GCA_036346205.1. Classification (NCBI taxonomy): domain Eukaryota; kingdom Metazoa; phylum Arthropoda; class Insecta; order Coleoptera; family Lampyridae; genus Vesta; species Vesta saturnalis. Next base: position 3,729,054 of record JARFJB010000602.1, read on the forward strand.
AAAAGAATCAAATTATTTTGATGAGTTTCCCACCTCATACCACGCACTGGTTACAACCGCTAGATCGTTCATTCTGTAAGTCGCTTAAGAGCAGTTTCAACATTGCCACGAATCATTTTATAAAGACACACCCGTCAAGGAAGATAACCAGACTGCAGTTCGGAACTTTGCTTTCCTCGTCCTGGTCAAAATCAGTCAACGTAGATAATGGAGTGAATGGGTTTAGAGTAGCTGGTATTATACCTTTCGATCGAAACGCAATACCTAGCTATGCTTATCTAACTGAAGAAACTATTTCTAATTTGACCGAACATGAGCAGGAGACAGAAATTCAAAATGATCAACTTAATAATATTGTCGAAGTATTAGAACCCGATCAAACTGTTTCTAATTTGACCAAACAAGAGCTGAAGACAGAAATTCAAAATGATCAAGTTAATAACACTATCGAAGTAGTGGAATCCGATTCCCTGGAAACACCTAGCACGACCCAAAATTCAGAAATCACTCCGGATAAAATGCTAGATTCTATTCATCCTGTACCAATCGTACAAATAGAAAAACTTAAAAGAAAATCGTCAACAGTAGCCACTATTTTAAATTCTCCAGACATTACTATCAAAAAAAAAAGAAAATGGAAGAGAAGGCGTTACAGGAAACCAAAAGTGCAGAAAGGCTAGAAAAGAAAAAGCTGGAGAGCCAAAATGTTACAGAAAAAAAACAAAGAAACCTGTTCGATCAACTTCAAAAGAGAAACCCTTAAGAAAGCCAAAAAAATCTGGGAAAATTGACAAGAAAATATATATATATATATATATATATATATATATAAATAGAAACGTTTAAAAAAGAAATATCTTCTGTCAACTTCATCCGAGTCAGAGGATGACGAGATTGTGTATGCTGAAGAAGATAATTATGAAATTCTTGACGACCTTAATAAAAGCGAATGTATCGATTGTGGTGAAATATACTCCGAAACAACTAGTTCTGATGACAGGGTTAAATCTACCTCCTGTAATTGTTGGATCCATGAAAGCTGTTCTCGTTTTGAACACACATGTGAAAACTGCGCAAAAAGAAAAACTTAAATTATACAAAAAATATTTGAATAGTTATTGACAATGTCTTTTTATTTTTCTTTTATGTTGTAACTTTTTAAGAATAAAAAAATTATTTCTGCACTACTTCTTCCTATATTTACCATTAAATCCTATAGGTCCATCTCTCCCAAAGATGTGGTCCAACTCGCCCTGACTCTCAGAGTGAGATTGACCAGTAGTCATTTTTTTAAAAACATTTTGTCTGTTTTCTGTTTAAAAATAGAGTGACTAGCCTTTACTACCGTACAGTATCTGACATGTTTAATCTTATGTCCAAGTATTAATTGGGTACATAACTAGAGCTTCCATATATTAACCAAATAAAAAAAGTGGTCCATCTCTCCGGGACTTACCCTACATAAAATTTATACATCTAAAATGTCTTCTTCAATAACGCACACATATTTACAGTCCATTCCATGAGAGTTTTGACACATGCACTGGAGCGTCCTACTTCCGAGCACACATTTTTTTTTGGCATCAATTGTTACATTTACAGTAAATAAGATTTAAAAGTTCTGAGGGGGCTGAAGACTGTTGCGTAGTCACTGGAGAAATTTCGTTGTTGCGTACTTTCCACCCAAATTCTATTGCAGAAACATTATTTCCGAGCCACACTTGGATATGATGGTACACCCTAAAATTGTAGTTGAAATCTTTACTCAGCCAGAGAATTGATTGGTGACCTTGATCATTCCCTGGCCTTGAAAACCAATCTGGTGACTTTTCTAGTGACTTTCAAATATGGTTGCTTCAATGACCTTGAGAAATATACTTTGATGTAGGTAATGTATATGATGACCTTGAAAACCATTGAATTCGACGTAGAGAATGTGAGTCCTCATACCTTGAAGAATATACACAGCCAGAGTGGGTCCTTTGACATAGGTAACGGGACCGTGTACGCAGGTAATGTATACGATGACCTTGAAGGATAGGTAGGCAATGTGAGTGACCTTGAAAACCATGTACTTAGACGTAGACAATGTGATGACCTTGAGGAATATACTTCGATGCAGGCAATGTGTACGATGACCTTGACCTTGAAAACCATTGACCTTGAAATTTAAATTTCCTGCCAAAAGTGAGTTAGAACCAGCCTTGCTTGACCTTGGGACCCAAATGACCTTGAAAACCAGCCTAGTAACTTTTCTAGTTACTTCAATGACCTTGACTTTGATGAATATACCTTGATGCAGGTAATGTATACGATGACCTTGAAAACCATTGACCTTGATGCGCACAATCTGTACGGGAAAGTGTATTATGACTCAGCCAAAACAATGGATCGCCTTTGTTCTTTTATCAGAGGTATGACCTTGAAAATTGTAAGCATAGACCGTTTGGATGATTATCACATAGCAAAATACTCTTTTCCTAAATGTTCCCTCCGTATGAGCCAAAGTGGATCAGAAGTGCAGTAGTATATCTACTATATTCAATACCGTTTATTACCTCAATATATGTTGATTTAGCGCATCTCTTGTAGGCGGCAGGACAGCCAAATCAAATGTTTTTGCTATGCCTGTTTGGCAATATTTATCTAATATAGTCTAAACCTTTCTTCGTTTACGTCAAGGTTGCATTTTAATCCATACATTAACGATATAAATTCATGTCCAATATTTAATATCAGTTCTTTATCAGTATGAAAATACTAATAATTTTTCGTGCATGGATTTGTGCTTTTTTAGGACATTTAGTATTGCTGATTTACCTTTTTTATAAAGATATGAACTGGCATCACATCCGCTAATTGCGTGTATAAAGAGGAGATTGTTAATATGAGATGAACCCAAATTCTCGCAAACATCCACTATATGGAAAATTTCATCTTCGTCTCCGCGGCCAGCCTTTTTAAAGTAAAGGTTAGGTACGTTTTGTCCGAAAACCAATGACACTACTATTAAGTCGGTGTCTTCTCCCACCAAAACCATCGACAAATTGGTTTCCTTTTTGGCTAAATTCACTGCGGTGCTCACAATTAAATGATCTGCATCCCCATTTGCTTCTAATGTTACAATATTCCTTTCTTCAAAATTAATTCTTAGTAACTCAATAAGGTGACATTTGTTTCTCTCGTGAGATAAAAAATCTCCTTACCGTACCGTTAGAACAGAAGACTTGTTTAAAACGACTTCAATAGGGATTTTCTTTTTTTCTTCGACGGTGTTCTTCATCTTTAGTGGAAGGAATATCATAATAGCCATCAAAACCAACCCTAGTATTTGCTCCGAAATGTTTCAAAACATAGATCCACAATTTGCTCCAAGGTTGCTAGCTTGTGCCATATTACTCGATGTAAAAACCATCCCCCATCTACGGCGTACAATTTCTCATTGGAGAATTACAGGTTTTGGGTTTCAACAGTTTTGTCAAGCTAGATTTATTGCCTTTTCGCACTAAACCATTACTGAATAATGACGGACGTAAATGATTCTGTAAAATAACTGTTGCGAGTCTAAAATCATAGTGTCGTGCAATTTTATGTTTTTGTTGCGAATGATACTGGTTTTACTTTATTTTTAAATTTGTAATGAAAGTCTGAAATTTTGTTACCGTACGTAGATTCTATTGATAACAATCCAGCTTCTACTGCCATGTGACAATTTACACCTTCAACAGCTAAAACTCCGGTTGATATGCATGATAGTTGGCGGAAATGATTTTAAGTCTCTATTATCTCTTTTAATTCGAGAGCCTCTAAGTTCTACATGTTGCTCTGACTGACCAGACCGAACACCACAAAACATATTTAATGTTTCACATATTTCAACGGTGTATGGCATCGTGATAGTCCACTTGGCAATTGAGCTATCAGTGAAACCTCTTCCGTGGGTTAATCCCCCGACGTTTTCATGAATCTCATGAGATATTGCTCAATGCACATGTCAGTCCAAGTACCCGATCATAATTTGCTAGTACGCCGTATCGTAAAATAACCAAGATTACAAAATTTATCGTATTCACTGGGGACATTGTGTCTTGTAAGTTTGTCATATTCTGCACATATAGGTGAGTCGACTTGGCATGTGGCATTTAAATAGGGCAACATCATTTTTATAGCGGTTAAATGCATGTCCCAATCTCCATAGCGTTCAGCTTTTAAAAACATTTTTATTATGGTTACCATTTCGTGATATTTTATCCAGTTTTGATGTATCACTATTTAGTTTTAACTTTTCTTTAATCTTATTAATGTTTAGCAGTACATTTTCTAAGACCTCTGTTGTTGAAATCTATTATTATTTCACTAGCAGCTTTAGCAATTTTTAATCTTTCCTGTTCAATTGTTTCATACTTTTCAGAATAACATTTTTCTGTAAGAATGAAGTCTAAGGTATCTGTTAAAGTAATCACCGTTAATTTGTGGTTAGGCATGGTTATGGCAATTCGATGCCCAAAATATCGATGTAATTTGTCTTTTAACCATTTGGGCACATAGGAATCAGTATTATTAACAAATTCAAATTTTTTCCCATTAGATGGGTAAAGGAAAATTTTTTCATTGTTTTTTTTTGAAACCAATTGAAAATAATGAGTTGTTAGACATCCAACCGTCATTTCTGATTTTTAGTGAATTGTTAAGGTTGTCACTTTGCAATTCTCAGTAGTTGGGATTTTAATAAAAGCCTAACAATTTCTTCTTGTTTCTTGAAATGCTAATTACATTAAGTGTCAAATTTTACTTATATATATATATATATATATATATATATATATATATATATATATATATATATATATATATATATATATATATATATCCTCTTTTGCCAAAAATTTGCAATTCTACTATTTTAATAAAGCAGCAGTACCTGCCGGACAATGGGTTAATGAAATATGCAACCCTTGCTTTCAGGTTAATACTATTATTGAAGGTTTAAAGTTGTGTACATGTCACTAAGAAGATACTAATTTTTGTTTGTTTATGGGAAAAAAATGTTATGGACCAATCGGAAGTTCTTGGAGTGGATATGTACGGTAGCCACCAAGTTGTCGATAATGGACAAAACCCGGTAACGGGATCTGCAGATGGTAGTCCCAAGGACGCAGGGGTCGAAGATCTAAAGGAGGTTGTACGGAATCAAGGAAGATTGTTGGAAACGCTTCTCGAACAAAGCACGGTGATGCAGAGGACCATCGAAAAGCTGGTTGCTACACCCAGAAACAGGCGTCCAAATGGCGCACAGTTCGGGCCTATCTGCGGACAAAGCATCTTCATCGGATTTTTGTGAAGGTCAGTCACTTAGTGTTAGAAATAGTAATTCTGTACGCTTTATTACCTCTACCCCGCGTAAAGTGAACGGAGATGGCAATACACCCCCTGATTATGAACGATCTTCTCAAAACGCTGATGTTAGCTTTTCAGGTACGGAATGTCGCAATATTATTTTGGCGCTATCTAATAAAACTAGGTCCCCTTTAAAATTAGAGCGGACAATTTTTTGCGGTAACCATTGGTTGCGCCCCGTCGTTTTCTTACGTAAATTTGAACAGTTTGTGGAATCGTATCACTTGTTGGGGGATTACTTGAGAGCGGCAAAAGCTGGGCGTTGATAAATGAGGCCGATTGGTGGGATTACGGTTCGCTTAAGAGAAGCTTTTTGGCATATTTTTGGTCACCCAAGACAGGTCATTGAACGCGGTAAATTCCATAACATGCGTTATCACCCAGAAGGAAGGTTGTCGCTAGCTGAATATTTCCTTAAACAAATTAATGACTATCGCGTTTTTGATCCTCCGATCTCTAAGGGAGTTATTTTGTATGAGATAATGCGTCAATATCCCATTGCCACCCAGTCATTATGGGGAGTCTGTTCAGACCGGAGCTTGAATGGAGCTCTTTCCTTTTTAGAACGGTTATCGGGTATTGAAACAAAGAAACCGAGAAATGACGTTCTGCGAGTCCAAGCCGTCAATCTTACTAGTGAGTTACCGGCACCGTTGCCTTCTTTTAACATACCTTCGCCATGTTGGATCCCTAATGCGACCCCTCTATGGTTTTTTCCGAGAGCTAGGGATGCGATTTCAGGGCGCGAATTACGTCTCCTTACATTCAATTACGTTGATGATCTTTTGGTTGTATCTGAATCTTTTTGTGATCATATACATCTTAGGAAACTTTCTGGTTCTATTTAAGCAAGCCAATATGAGCATAAACATTAAAAAAACCGATTTTTTTTTCATTGCCCGAGGAAAAATTTTTGGGACATTATAACTACTAGGGGCGTTAAATTTGACCTCGAGAAAGTATCTTCCATACAACGGTTCCCTAGGTCATGGAATTCGATTCATTTTTTCATGTGTTATGAGAGAACTAAGAATGTCTATTTAATGTCGTTCCCCGTTTAAGTACGGGTTACCCGCCTTGTGATATTGTAAATGTGCCGCGTCCCAGGGATCCTTTCGCCACTTACCTGGGAAAAATGTTGCCCATCTCCGACGTTGAATCTCCGGCGGTGATTTGGAATAAAGTTCGTCAGAATTTGGATATAAGTGCTAGAGCGCGAGTAGTACGAGGTTTCAAACACCAAGGTGACAGACTGGGTATCGACGACTACGTTTTACTGAAGGAAAGTAATATTTCGTAGTAGTAGTACCTCCCCTTGTATTCCGACCCCTTTCGTATTATGGCCAAACCCTACCCGAACGTGTACCGTTTATTGGATGAAGAGATGGATTCTATCAAGGGGAATTATAACATTACTAACCTGAAGTTTTATCATAGGCCCGAATCCTAGGAATATCTACGGCCGTGCCCTAGACACCTTGTGTGGACCAAAATGAGTAGAAGCCTGGTTGTATATGCCCTTTTTTTTAACTTTTTTCGCTTATTTTTTTAATTTTTTTTCTTCATATTATTTTATGCATGTATTGTTTATTCATATTCTCTAATTGTTTTTGAGCATGTTGTCTAATAGACGTTTAGTTTGCCTACCTAAGCTGGTTACTAAGTTTTGTTTTAGTACTAATAGCTCTAGTTCGTAGTGGGAGGTAGCAAAGGATCCCGACCCGAAGCGAAGGATGTTGAATAATTACTATGAAACTATTTCAACATAAGTTAGTGTTTCTTGTTTTTTTATTACTTTTGAAAGACGGGGGTGGTTTTTCAGCAGTAGATGTTTGGATCGGGGGGGAAGGCAGTTACAGAGAGCTTTTCAATCGAGCCAGATCGATTTTTGGTTTAATTAAATCCCTTCGTTGTAAACAGTTTGTCTTTAAAATAATTCGTGGGTGTACATTTTTCTTTTGAATTCGCCAACACTAAGTTGTCTTTCCTTTCGGGGTTAAACCGCGTCTATTAACGATTTGTGCCTGTGATCAATTAAGGGAATATTTATTCTAGTGTAAGTATGTATTTTTATATAACTGAAAGCTCGCAGCAAATAGTTTTACCAGTCTAGATAACATATTAAACATCAAACTTGTCTTGCAAAGGTGTCTTATTCGTACGCAGACTCATTAAGCTGAAATCTGCTAAAATAAAAGGACAGTACAGGGAACTCTCCCATTGGTATTTGGGCGAATTAGCATTGTTGATTGTTGTTTATATTTATAAATATAAATATAAAGGTGGGTGGTGAATGGGTACACACTCCCAAGCCAGGCCATTAAACACCTCTAATTTTATATTTATTGTTTTTATATGTTGTATAGGTGGATGTGTAACCGGAGAGAGAGAGGCACGGTATGTTTCTAACGCACTCAAACTTATATATCGGTCACGCTGTCAGTGATCTATTTATAACGTACCCTTTGGGGCTTTGTTTTAATGAGGTTTTATTTCAGTTTGTTGAAGTTGAATTATTTGCCTGCGAGCTGATTTCTCTTTTGTATGTGCTTTATTACAATGAGACTCATGTATTTTGTGCTTTAGTTGTCACTAACCAATTAGGTAATTTTTAAATTCCTTGTCTGTTTTCTTTTGACCCTTGCATTTACCTTATTACCTGTGCAATTTTACTGTTGTTGTATTTTATATGTACCGTGATTTGATTTATTATTTTATGAGCTTATTTACTTAAAGACCGGCATGATTGGCTTTTAAGAAGGGCCACATGTTTGGTGTTGCTATTTTTGTTATGATTATTGTTTTGATTATTTATGACCCAATTGTGAGTGTGACTATATGTGTTTTTTTATCATTGTGTTTCTGTGTAACTAAACTGCTTTTTTATTCATCGTCTCTTAATGTTATAATTTTGTACACACTTTAACCTGATTTAATGGTGTTTTGTTATACAGGGCGTTTCACGTTTAGCGTTAATTAGACGTTTCTGGCAAACCAGACAACGGATCAACCTGAAAATTTGACAGTATGCATAAATTAATATGATCTACACGCCTAAAAAATTTTAGATGATGCGGCGTTGCCACTTCTACTATAAAGTAGCGACTACTTTGATTTTTCAAATGGAACACCTTGTATATAATATCATATTATGATTTCCTATTACTTTGTCCACAACTTCATATACTATTTCCCTATATCTATCTATTACCGTTTAAGAAATATAAATTAATTTCGATTTTTTTTACAAAATATGTACTTTTATAAACGCTGATAATCTTGAACTCTCTGGTACTAAGACGATCAAATTCGAAATGGACTGGAGTGATACCATGAGGATCTTCACTTCGAGTCATATTTTTATTTGCCTCATACAGGGTCTTTAAAAAATGCAGATACTTTGTTCACATGAAAAAAGGAGTGGAAGTCAATTTTTTCAAATGGAACAAACACCCTGTATATTTACACATTTTTGAGCTCTACATCCTATTTTAGATTGACTTTAATCAGATAATGCTATTTCGATTTCGAACCGTTTTCGAGATAAACTGTTTCAAACAGAAACTGACGTGGTTTCCTTGTATTCATCACTTATTTTTGAGATTTAACATCTATTTTATACCACGTAATACAATTTCTTTTCGATTCAGTTTTTCAACAGTCTCAAATCAGTCAATTCGAAATTGACAATTTGTATGCATTGAGGTATTGAGTGTCTCTACTATACAACATTGCAAATTAATATTTTTTAATAGTGTGCTTTGGAAAAATAAATGATCCAATTTTGAAACGTCAAACTTTCGTTGGTGATTTTGACTGATTGTGATACTAATTATAATAGAAAAATGTCAAGATTAGGTTACAGTAATGAATATTTCTTGAATTTATTAATTATTCATGGTGAGTGCAATAGAATTGCAAGTAGGACATGCCGAGTATTTCATGAAAGATATCCACAACTTCCGAAGCCGAATAATAATGTGATAAATCGACTACTACAAAACTGTAGGTTGAATGGAACCTTTCGTCCAAAAATTATTCCTAGAAAGCCTGAAGTGGATGATGACAATGGAATAACAGTTTTGGGATTTTTTAATGCATTTCCAAATGCTTCCCTACACGAGGCTGAAAGGGAGATAGGTATACCCTACGTGACAATTTATCGCATTCTTAATAAGCACAAATGGTATCCCTATAAATTCTACTGTGTCCAACATTTGAAACAATGATTTGCCTCGTAGAGTGGAATTCTTTGAATGGTTACTTGTCAAGACTCAAGAGGATGAACATTTCCTTGACAATATCATATGGACAGATGAGGCCAAGTTTACAAAAAATGGAATTTTCAACAGACACAACAGTCATTATTGGGCGCCAGAAAATCCTCATGTCGTTCGCCAAAGGGGTTTTCAAGAAAGATGGCAATTTAATGTATTTTGTGCCATAAAGAATGAGTCAATTTTTTATATCGAGTTTTATGATGATAATTTGAATGCAACAAAATATGATGATTTACTGAGAAATGGAATTCAAATGATTTTAAATAATAGACCTGGAAAAGAACGTGTATGGTATCAAATGGATGGTGCTCCACCCCATAATTCTCGTTCAGTAGGCGAAGCTTTAACTGAAATTTTCGAAGACAGATGGATTGGTAATAATGGACCTTTCGTTGGCCACCTAGAAAACCAGATGGCAATCCAATAGATTATTTTATGTGGGATTTCATTAAAAATATGGTTTACTCCAATCCAGTAACAACAATGGAAGATATGAGATCGAGAGTTAGAACTGCTTTCAATAGTTTAACTCCAGACTTAATCAGAAGCGCTACACATGAAAATCTTTTGAAGAGATTACATGTTTGTTTAAGTAGAGGTGGAGATGTGTTCGAACATATTCTGAACTACACTGATAATTGAATTAATTTACTAATTCATGAAATTATTTTCAGTTCGTGTGTCAGCGTTAATAAAACTATTTTTTGAAGAGAAGTTTCATTTGATGGTTGAAGAGTATTTTAATAATTATTTATTCATTGTATTATCTGTGACTGATGAAGGAACATCGAACGGAATCTGTTAAATTTCAAAAATAAGTGATGAATACAAGGAAACCACGCCAGTTTCTGTTTAAAACGGTTTATCTCGAAAACGGTTCGAAATTGAAATTGCATAATCTGATTAAAATCAATCAAAAATGTGTAAATATACACGGTGTTCCATTAGCAAAAATGACTTCCACTCCTTTTTTCATGTGAACAAAGTATCTGCATTTTTTAAAGACCCTGTATGAGGAAAATAAAAATATGACTCGAAGTGAAGATCCTCACTCCACTCCATTTCGAATTTGATCGTCTTAGTACCAGAGAGTTCAAGATTATCAGTATTTATAAAAGTACGTTTTGTAAAAAAAATCGAAATTAATTTATATCTCTTAAACGGTAATAGATAGGTATAGGGAAATAGTACATGAAGTTGTTGACAAAGTAATGGGAAATCATAATATGATATTATATACAGGGTGTTCCATTTGAAAAATCAAAGTAGTCGGTACTTTATAGTAGAAGCGGCAACGCCGCATCATCCAAAATATTTTAGGCATGTAGATCATATTAATTTATGCATACTGTAAAATTTTCAGGTTGATCCGTTGTCTGGTTTGCCAGAAACGTCTAATTAACGCTCATCGTGAAAAGCCCTGTGTATTGAACCCTTTCATTGTTTTTTTTTCTGTGTTATTTGATTTATGAATGTACTTGTGCAATTGCTTATTTATGAATAAAGTGGGTTTTATTGGTGGTTCTTTCCCACAATAGTAGATTAACGGGCTGAACCACCGGTTCGCCAAGTTCGTTGATTTTAAATTGAGTAGTTTCATTTTTTTTAACCGCCCGCATGATGCAACACGTACCTCATCCAGCCAATCTCATTTAGATAGCAGAACGTACCTAACATCAGACGGCCACTTCGTTTGATCAGGTTTGAGATTTGCGAGTAATTAAATATCAGACTTTTAATTATTGCCCGGAAAGTCAAAGTAATGCAGGCAATTAATTTGAGTAATAGTGACATTATTGTCAGTCAAGTCGAGATAAATCCCTTAGCGATTGTTTGGTTCTTGAATTTGCGTTATTGCAAATAAGTTCAAATTACTCTTTTCAAGATAGGGTGTCTGGGGAACGTTACAATGTATTGCATTGAACTTATTTGTTCATAACAAAACTTAGAATATACTACATTTAGGGTTCCTATAATTTTTGTATAGTACTTCTCTGGATAAATTTTATAACGGACAAATTATCTTATCTCATTGGTTCACTCTGTACGCCATAAAATTGTTGGCGTATTTATTTACCTTAACGCCTGTTGAGTTTTTCAAATGTTCACCTATATCATCTCCTATTTTTTACTGGCATTTATGATCGACTGCAACCCTTTTGCACCCACATTAACTACTTTACTGCCACTTAATGGCTTAGTACAAGACAAGCACATACACAGAGAGTCCATTTTTTTTAATGCACAATTGCCACTATTTTAAAAAAAAGGGCTAACAGCAATCTAAAATTGTTACAAAAACACTGTCAAATGTTACTTCAACAACTTAAAAAGTGAGACTGAATTTTAAAACTATATTTGACTGAAACAAAACTACACTCTCAAACCTAGCACGTAATGTAAGTCACACTTGTCAGAGTAAAACAATAAACACGTAGTGGGAAGTCGATATCGTCGCGTCCCGGACGTCAGCCATTCAGTTGTCTAACCGTCTGGTGCCCCTCCAAATATAGAAAGCGATATCTTCGTTAATCATTGAGCTAAAGATATTACAACATTTATTTGAAGTTTTTTTGGATATTTTTTATTGTTTATTATTTATTGCAGCCAGTAACCACAATTTAGTTAAAAAAAATTGAAAATAGTATACTTTAATTTTTTTCGACCACTATTCGTTATTTTTTTGCTATTAGTCTAAGGAAACTGTTTGTTGTCCTTATTTTGAGGAATAAAAGAAAAAAAAGAAATCTCAAATCGAACCAACGGTTACGGAGATATCATCGTTTAAAAGAAAAGGCGCTGGCGGCCATGTTTTTCAAAATGGCGACTTTAGCTCATATGCGATTTTTTGGGACTTTCGTATGTTCATTATACACTAAAAGTGCTATCGATTCCCGCTTAAAAATAAATGCTCCGAAACACTTCGTGAAAACAGCTATATTTGTAGAGATTTGCCTGGTGTATACGTATTTTATTTCATTCTGCCAAATTTAACCCTAGAATACTAGAAAACTAGTTTCCTCAGTCTATGCCGACAAGCAGGTCTGTGCGTCGTTTCGTAATTTTTACGAATGGTTAGTGTTTACGTTATTATTAATATGACCACGGTTTTCACTCAGTTTCGTAAATAAATTTCATTAGGCAATCCGACAAGCACGTTTCGGAGTCTGTAGTATCAAACACGTTAGTGCTTTATTTGATTTCATCATAATTCAGTAAATTCACCGTAAGGTTAGTATTTATATTACAAGAATTGTGAATATTCCTAACGTATTGTCCCTTAGGATAGCTGTATTTATGATAGAATGGCTAAACGACCACGTTGGGAAGATATAAGGCCGTTGACCCAGAAAGAGTTAGAAGCTGCAGGCCTAGCACGATTTAGCAGATCCTCCGATGACGAAGGTGCAGGCCAAGATGATGGTTCAGAAGATGAAGATAACTTAGAGAATGACTTTAGCCCATCTGAATCAGAATATGAACCCAATGTGTCCGAGCTAGAAAGCAGCGATTCTGATACAAATTTTCGTCAACTACGAACAAATTACAAAAAAAGAGTACCATTAAGTTTGATTCAAGGATTAAAAACACTAAAAAGAAATGCTGTGGATGAAACACCAGAGGAAACTGAAGATTTGGAAGCATCAGATAATGATCAGGGTGAGGTAGAAGCACCAGTGGAAACTCAAGATTTGGAAGCATTAGTGAATCATCAAAAAGAGGTAGAAGCACCAATGGAATCTGAATCTTTGGAAATGTTAGAAAATGAACAAAGTGACAAAGAAAACGATCATGAATTAGAAAATAAACAAAACGGTGTCGGAGGGGATCTAATAAATAAAAATCTGAAAAAAAAACTTGCCACGATCTCTCAAGAGTAAAAACGGACACTGCTGGTATACTACTGCTGCTTCTGGGCGTAAAAGGATAACCAAACGGAATAGAGTATATGTAAGACAAGGACCTTCCGGAGCCACACTTGAAGCTCAGACACCATTAGATGTTTTTCATTGTTTGCTTGGTTCATCTATCTTTGAAAAAATTTTGATTCACACCAACACAGAGATTACAGTTAAATTTCAAAATTACAAAGTTACAGTCTCCCATACTAATTAGGATGAACTGCAAGCATTTATTGGACTGCTAATATTTTCAGCTGCTCAAAACGACAACCATTTGAGCACCAGAGACATGTTTTATTATAAGAAGTCTGGTTCAATTTACAGAGCAACAATGAGCTGTGAGAGATTTGAATTTTTATTAGACAATCTGCGGTTTCACGATAAAGCTACACGTGCCGAGAGAAAGTAAGTAGACCGGTTCGCGCCTATTCGGGAGATCTGGAATGAATTTATTTCAAATTGCAAGCAATCCTATAAACCAATGTACTGCCATTAGGCGAGTACTATGTAAAAAAAATTGACTTGTATCCATGGAAGTAATAGAAATAAAACTATGGATAACTGGTTTACTTCGGTATAGCTGGCGGACGATCTCTTGAAACCACCATACAATCTAACAATGGTTGGTACTATGCGACACAACAAAAGTGAGGTGCCTCTTGAATTGATAAGCCTGAAGGACAGGAAGGTGGGAAGGTCAATTTTTTTTACGACAAAGAAAAAACATTAGTTTCATTCAAAACTAAACCAAATAAAAGTGTTTTGCTTTTGTCCACGATGCATGAAGGATCAGCTATCTGCCCTGTAACTAAAAAGCCAGAAATGATTGTGTTTTATAATAAAACTAAGGACGGGGTTGATGCGTTCGACCAGATGTGTGGACATAGAAACTGTTCCAGAAACACTCGAAGGTGGCCTTTGTGCATGTTCTATGGGATGTTAAATATGGCGTGTATAAATTCATGGATCATTTTTGAACACAATTTACAAGAGGACAAAAAATTATGTCAAGGAAATATTTTATGAATAAACTTCATGAGCAGCTTATAAGACCATGGCTAGTGCAGCGCTTGGCAATGCCAAATTTGCTCGGTCACTCAAAGTTCTTATAAGTGAAATCATTGAAATTCCACAACAGGAGGTTCAAAGGGAACCTACTGTACTACGACGCACTACTGGTTCCATCTGTACATATAAAAAACGAAGAATGGCATCTAATTTCACTGTCACCGCGCTTTCTGTGCGGAACATCGTGCGCTCTGTTGTGTAACATGTGATGTTGAAAAATAGTTGTTCTTTTTTTTATTACTATTTTAAGTCCTTTATACTTCAATAAAATGCCCCCATTATAACAATTAAAAAATTATTTGGTGGTGTGATTTGTTATTGTTACAAAGGTAAATTGCACCACGGTCTAGCTCAGTGAGGTACAAACTTATAAAACTTACTGAAATTGAGAACTCGTTCATCAAGTGTGAGGAAAGCAAAGATTTTTTCATAGACGTAATTAGTATTAGCATTTGTTTTATTGGGCACCACTCAATTTCTTGGTTTAATAATTAAAATACAACAAAAATTGAGAAAGGTTGTATCTCAAAGCATAATAGGTAATCTGAATAAGCACTAAACAACTGTATTTATATGTATATTTAATAAAGCAAAATGTCTGATTAATATCAGAATAAAATAACTAAAACGATACTTCTTGTACGGCCTCACAATCTTAAAATTACTAAATTAAACACTGTAGATAAGCTTACAATCTATGTTTACTTAAAATTCAAAATGCAATCTATTCAACATGTATTCAATAATGAAACGTGTTTTGACCTATGTCAACCAATTACAGTTGTGATAGGTTATGAACTCAAATGTTTTTTATTTCAGGAGCAGGGCAGCTGTTCCTTTTTTTAACCGTATCAAAACAACACCAACTGATTTGTTATTTACTTAACTGCACTAAAAGGACAAGTACTTACTTGTACAAAATAAATATTTTAAACTCGTCTTAAACGAACTGTAGCTTGAGAACTTTCATTTCCAATTCTAAGACAAATATACGATAATGTAAAGGTAATTTCCATTTGTAATTAACGTACAAATAAACGAAACAGAGACGTATAGGTAAGCCCTATAAGTTTCATCTGCCTTCAACATAAAAATTAGACGAACGGTAGCATATGGTAGCATTCGATAATTGGCACAAAATGTTGACCCTAGAATAATGGAAAGATATAACGACGAACGCAGAATATGTGTAACAGCATATGTGATTTATGCAAAACAAAGGTATCTCCATTTATGTTCATAAAGATGACATTGCATTATCTCGCCATTTTAACAAAGTACCGTTCGTGACGTCATACTAAGCTCCTCAACGATACGTAACATTACAAAAATAAAAACTTTTTCTTAAGATAAGCGGTTTTCTTGTTCCTTCCTTATTCTCTATTCTTATTCCCCATTTTTATTCCCTATTAAATATAATATATAGAAAATGTAATTAGACGCTTTTACATACCGTATAATAGGGAAGCAAAACTTAAAAAAGATAACGTCTGAACGACACGGCATAATAAACGGAAATGCATAAGCGTGTTCAATTCACGTGGCGCATAGAACTAAAATTGGATGTCTAAAATATTGAGATATAAAAAATTTAATTATTGAACGAAAAAAGAAATGCTTAAAAATACTAATGTAATGTAAATATATTTATCAATAATAATGCAAATTTCGAAACTTACGTTAAGGTAACGACAGACAAGAATTGGCACGTTACACATGCCACTCAGTCACAAAAAAAAACCCAAAAAAAAATGAATAAGACCCGGAGGAATCCTAAACTAAGCCACAATTTGTTCGAAGAGTTACGATCCAGATTGTGTTACTATCATCACCCATACATACAACAACCTTACTACATTTGCTTAACACAGACACACTCACAATCAAACTGTAACAATATTAACCAAAAAGAATACTAAACACGAGACAATTGAAGCTGAACTAAACTAAAATGAACGATTAACTATAACTAAAAATGTATAACCTAACCTACCTATAATAAACCATATTTTCCTATATACAAACTTATTCAAAACTGGAAAAATTCGGTTTCAAATCTTTGACACGGAACTGACCAACATTCTTTCCATTCAAATCTTGCGCGTTCATCAATGAGAGGAGATAGTTTCTGAATAACCCTACAAGCAACATATTTCGGGGCAAGCTTCTTAGAATACTGAGCACCCGTATCAGATAAGGTAAAATTTCTATCAATAAGACAAGGTAACGAATGACCAAACATTTTTACAGTAAGATAAAGTCTATTATCAAACGGAAGGGAGGCACATACTGGAGCAACTGTAGTTCTACATTGATCCTGAGTTAAACAAGGTTTAATTCCACGAGAAAGTATTTCTGAAACAACTTCATACTTCTTTAAATGTTGAGCATTCATTTTGAATTATAGGTACGTAAAATTTACAAAATACAATAACATAAACCCACCATAAATGTAAACATAAGGTATAACACAACTTACATAAATATAAATCCTGTAAATGAAAACATACAATACACAAAATCAAAATTCGATTCAAAAACATACATTGTAAATATAAACGTATAATGCACAAAAGAGAAATGTAATGCAAATACTGACTATAACTACATCAGAGCCCCACGTTTGTAAAGCCAACTTATACCAAATAAGAAAAAAATATTTAGTGTGTGTTGTTATTGTTACAAAGGTAAATTGCACCACGGTCTAGCTCAGTGAGGTACAAACTTATAAAACTTACTGAAATTGAGAACTCGTTCATCAGGTGTGAGGAAAACAGAGATTTTTTCATAGATGTAATCAGTATTAGCATTTGTTTTATTGGGCACCACTCAATTCCTTGGTTTAATAATTAAAATACAACAAAAATTGAGAAAGGTTGTATCTCAAAGCATAATAGGTAATCTGAATAAGCACTAAACAACTGTATTTATATGTATATTTAATAAAGCAAAATGCCTGATTGATATCAGAATAAAATAACTAAAACGATACTTCTTGTACGGCCTTACAATCTTAAAATTACTAAATTAAACACTGTAGATAAGCTTACAATCTATGTTTACTTAAAATTCAAAATGCGATCTATTCAATGTGTATTCAATAATGGAACCTATGTCAACGAATTACAGTTGTGATAGGTTATGAACTCAAATGTTTTAATTTCAGGAGCAGGACTCAGCTGTTCCTTTTTTTAACCGTATCAAAACAACACCAACTGATTTGTTATTTACTTAACTGCACTAAAAGGATAAGTACTTACTTGTACAGAATAAATATTTTAATCTCGTCTTAAACGAACTGTAGCTTGAGAACTTTGATTTCCAATTCCAAGACAAATATATGATAATGTAAAAGTAATTTCCATTTGTAATTAACGTACAAATAAACGAAACAGAGACGTATAGGTAAGCACTACAAGTTTCATCTGCCTTCAACATAAAAATTAGATGAACGGTAGCATATGGTAACATTCAATAATT
This sequence comes from Vesta saturnalis, assembly GCA_036346205.1. Classification (NCBI taxonomy): domain Eukaryota; kingdom Metazoa; phylum Arthropoda; class Insecta; order Coleoptera; family Lampyridae; genus Vesta; species Vesta saturnalis. The sequence continues at coordinate 3,747,181 of JARFJB010000602.1, forward strand.
GGCACAAAATGTTGACCCTAGAATAATGGAAAGATATAACGACGAACGCAGAATATGTGTAACAGCATATGTGATTTATGCAAAACAAAGGTACCTCCATTTATGTTCATAAAGATGACATTGCATTATCTCGCCATTTTAACAAAGTACTGTTCGTGACGTCATAATAAGCTCTTCAACGATACGTAACATTACAAAAATAAAAGCTTTTTCTGAAGATAAGCGGTTTTCTTGTTCCTTCCTTATTCCCTATTCTTATTCCCCATTCTTATTGCCTATTAATTGCAAGAATTGGCACGTTACACAATGTACCAGTTTGCAATAAAATTGTATTTGCGGAAGTTCAAAATAAGGTTAGTAATCTAGGGTTAAAAACAGTGAATGGAAAAATTTCAAAATATTGTAACGAACTCTTTAAATCTAGTTGTATTTGCGAAACATGATTAGCAACGGCGGTTTCTCCATTGTATATTTGTTTTGTCGATTTCTCCTGTGCGTACGTCAAAATGAATTTTGATGCAAATTCTTCAGAAATTGTAAAGAAATCTACAGAAGCGTGTGCTATAAACTAATATCTAAAAAGATTGAGTGGGGAAAGGTAGCAAACACAATTCAGCCACTTTTGTGAACGGAAACTTGAAAATTAATGTTGAGAAAATGTAAGGAAGAAGTTTTGTTGGCTTATTTTTTGGATCTGGTAAGAATGCGAATGGTTATATTGGCGCTTTAATTGTAAATTAATGTTTTTAGTCTTAAGAAAATAAGTGCACCCTCTTTGTGGCCGAAAGACTCCATGATTAAATCAACATTAATTGCGAATGAAAATCTGGACATATCCCACTTACCTAGACTGGTAGCATTCTTGAAAAAATAATCATTGGGTTATGAACCCAAACAATCTAAAACATTAACCCGAGAAGAAATCCATCGATTTATTAAACAGGCTTGTAATAACAAATATCTCCTGGCAAAAGTAAGACAAAATTTCAAATAAAACAATAAAATTTACCAATTTTTTTTTATTTACAGGTTATAGCTATGATTGGAATAGGGGGCGGTTTAAGACGAGAAGAATTATATAATATTTTACAAGACGATATTCAAGAAACTGAAACGCAGTTAATTATTTATTACGATTCCCTGCACTAAGACAAATCAAATAAGAATCTTCACTGCAATAAACGAATTAGAGGGGATTAACTATTTGCAGTTAATTCAGAAAATACGTGCCACTGAGACCAAACATTGTTAACCACAGAATCTTGTTTTTTGGGAAACAAAAATTCAAAATGAACCGTTCAAAGGGTAGGAATCTACACAGTTGCAGGAATTCCAGAACAAATTGCCCTGTTTTTGGCTCTTCAAGATGATGACAGATACACTGGTCATTCAGTTCTGCAACGCTTTTGGCCAATGTTGGTGCTGATTTAGCAGTACTAAAAAGACATGGAGGTTGGAAGAGTGCGTCAATGGCTGAAAAATACATAGAACACTCTAGAAGGCAAAAATAAAATTGCCAGGATGATTCTGAAACCTTTGTGTTGCAGCAGCAAAACAAAGAAGTAACTAATAAAACTAGTCATAGTAACAATATTTCTTCTAGCAGCAATTATCCTCCAGTAACTATTGAGGGCAATACAAATTGTACTACCAATCTGAACATTAATATTTAATTTTAATTCTTAATTTCTATTGTAGATGTTTTTTTGAATAAAATCTTTAACTGTTGTTACGATGATTAATTTGGTGTTTTCGTAGTAACACTTTACAGGACAAGGTCGTTTTTTCCTTTTTCCCGGACTGAAACTGGGACGTAAAGTAGTAAAATTAGATGCAGAATGGAATAAAAAAATTAAAGAGTCTAACAAACTCGCGATTATAGTATATTATGAAATTAGTTTCTAATGCATGGGATTACGGCAGGAGTTTCCATTATTGCTTCGCTCCGTTCAAGCAATAATGGAAACGAATGCATTAATCCTGCATTATAAACGAATTTCATATGCTATTTTGCCGTCGTACTAGCCACTTTGAGACACAATTTAAATGAAATAATAATTTCCGATCGTTACAAAAAAAATATCATTTCACAGGAGTTCATGAACGGTCTTATTATAGTTGCCATAGTTAGGGTCATTTATTTTTTGTAAATAAACAAATTTTGCAAAAATGGATTAAGACCTGGATGAAGAAATCCTTAAAAAAGCTGAGTTGAGTCATACCTAAAAAGTCCTAAATCATTTCTAAGAAAGAGTTCGGCAGATTTATTGAGTAAAAGTGCAAGAATAATACGGAAACTGTTACAGGAAGGTTTTTCTTGCGTATTTCCTTGATCAGGTAAATTCATTATTTATATTTATATTTATATTTATATTTATATTTATATTTATATTTATATTTATATTTATATTTATATTTATATTTATATTTATATTTATATTTATATTTATATTTATATTTATATTTATATTTATATTTATATTTATATTTATATTTATATTTATATTTATATTTATATTTATATTTATATTTATATTTATATTTATATTTATATTTATATTTATATTTATATTTATATTTATATTTATATTTATATTTATATTTATATTTATATTTATATTTATATTTATATTTATATTTATATTTATATTTATATTTATATTTATATTTATATTTATATTTATATTTATATTTATATTTATATTTATATTTATATTTATATTTATATTTATATTTATATTTATATTTATATTTATATTTATATTTATATTTATATTTATATTTATATTTATATTTATATTTATATTTATATTTATATTTATATTTATATTTATATTTTATTTATTTTATTAATCGAAAAGCTACAAATCGTCTTCATTATGATGCATGTACTCCAAATTAAAATGTATGTTACGTCTCAAAAAGGACGTAAACATCAGCGATTTTTCCAAACTTTCGGCATTTTTGAAAAACTGTTCTGTTGGGTACATACGTGTTTTTAAAAGAGCACCTACTTAATTTTTTTCTTGAAGCACCCAACGTTAAATGTTTATGAAGGTAAATTTTTACTTTTAAGATTATTCTTAATAAATATGATTACATTTTAGGTAGTTGCAATATTTGGACGCATGGAATTGTACAATCTGCGTGTTGGCGTTATTAAAGAAGAAGGCTCTGTCTTTGTGGTTTATATTAGAGATACCAAAACACATAGACCCAGGGTTTTTACCATATTAAACAATGACAGTAGAGTAAATTATATTGACCTCATTAAGAAGTACATGACCGAAGCATGTGAAGATTGTAAAATTTTTTTTATTATACAATGGGTGTAGATGTACCTGCAATTCTATTGGCATTAACACATTTGGTAAGATTCCTAGCTAGATTGCCAAGTATTTAAATGTCCCCAGTGCCGATCAATACATACGGCATTCATTTCGTAGAACTTCTGCCACAATCTTGGCAGACATTGGAGCTGACATTAAAACTTTAAAACGGCATGGGGATTGGAAAAATGATGCTGTTGCTCAAGGGTACGTGGCAGACTCCATCGAAAACAAGAAAGTTGCCAAAACCTTAGGATCTAGTAGCGTACAACAAATGAGTAACCGAAAAATATCTATATCAACATCTTCAAGCAGTTCAAGCGAATGGGGGGGGATTTCAATTGCACCATTAATATTAACATCAGTAAACAATAATTTCATTAATATTACGTTAATAACAGATCATATTCTAACTATAGTATTAATATAACTAAATAATTTGTTTAATTTCTTTGTTTGTATTTCGTCGTCAAGACGACTTTATGGCACAACATTACAGGACGCATGCCATAAAGATACAAATTATTAACGATTTTGACATTAATAACCAAGGCATTCTAATGTTGGTCGACGACAAAATATATTGTTCGAAGAAAAATATGAAACACTGTTATCTGAGGTAAGTGCTTTTAACATTTAATGGTTTTGTTTTGGTAATGTATTTCATTAGGTTAAGGATGCTTCTTCAACTAGTAGGCTCTAACACCACGCTATAACATCGTAGACTAAAAAGATTTGGAATAGTTGAAGTTGGAAATGTTGAGCAACTTATAACAAAGAATAAAGAGCAAACGAGGGACGTTCATAATGATGAGTTAAATAATATTGTGATAGAAATACAAGCTGTACGCCATATTATTGCTGAAGAGGAAATGTTTAACGTACTAAAAATAAAAAAAATGTAAGTATACAAAATGCAAAACAATTTTAAATACTTACCTATGAAGTATAGTTGGAGCTCCGAAGATACAAAAAATATATTTTTTTCTTTTTTATTTCTCAAGTTGTGGTAACAAAGTTATCGCAAAATGAGATAATGTCAGAGAAGGAGAACATAATTATATGTTTGCTTACTTCCAAGGCTGTCTTCGATGATAAGGCGCGTAAATTTTGGGAGATGGTCTTGATAAACAAGTACAAATTTAAATTCACCATCTGCCTCGGATTACATATCGATCAAATCAGTTTGAGCACGGCTGTTAAATTCCTTGTGAATGATAGGTTTTACAGTAAGGCCTTTCGTATTTTGGACCGCTATAGATGATAAACCTCGTAAAATGATAAGAACATCGAATTATTTCTTAAGTAATCTTAGAGTATTGTTTTGACACTTTCATTCGATCTCTTCCTCCGTGACCTATATTTATACGGAAAATTGTCAGTACATCAAACATTTCCTCTACAGGAACAATATGGCGTACATCTTTTATTTCTATAACAATATTATTTATTATTTGCTCTTTATTCCTTGTTATAAGTTTTTCAAAACTTCCAACTTCAACTATTCCACATATCTTTAGTCTACGATGTTGTAGCGGGGTTTTAGGGCCACTAGTTAAAGAAACATCCTTAACCTAATTAAATACATTACCAAAACAAAACCATTAAATGTAAAAAGCACTGACCTCAACTAACAGTGTTTCATATTCTTCTTTTAAATTTACATTATCCACACCTAGCACAGTTATTATTGTGAATATCTATTGTATGTGAATTTGCGCAAGTATAATCTATATTTTAACACTTGCAGTTAGTTACCAGAACTGTGCAGAAACTGAACGAATTGCTCTTGGTTATGCTTAATAACTTAATAATAGGTTTCAGTTATTAGCCATAATTCTTATTACATTTTTAATTATTATCAATGTTGGAAACGATAAACAATAATGAACTTTTGCAAACTACATGTGAACATGCCCTAAATTATACTTTTTTCTAATTTAACCGCCTTCGTATCTCTTACCGTTTTCAAGATATATATATATATATATATATATATATATATATATATATATATATATATATATATATTGAGATGTTCAGAAAGAAGTAAAAGAAGGATCGGACAGTTTAAATGATAATTTAGTTATAAAAAGGGGTGATTTCAAGCTCGATACATGTGCGAGACATTGTTTGATAGAAATCTGGTTCACGATGTGTTTAAAGTAGATTTGTTTTGTACAAAATAGTCTGAATATTATTTATACAATTTGATTTCATCATAAAAAGCATTGTGCTACCAACAAAAATGTCAAGAATGCTAAATACACTTATTTTCGTAAAGTCAATTTAGTATTTCCTTTATTTCAATAAAAGTCAAGTTTTCGAGGGTATTTTGGCAAGTGAATATTTTACAGGTGTTTAAACATAAATTGTATAGCTAGGATTATATTAGGGATATTGTGTAAATAGTTCTAGAATGCAGGAAATGTGAAAAATTCATAAAAGGGTTATAATATGGACATATTAGACATATTTCTCACATATTTTTGGATGCAACTCTTTGACAAACATAGTGATATAAGTTTAACAGCAAGAGCAATGCATAGAACAGTTTAACATAAAGACATTCACAGTTATATACATTTTTATAGTGAAAATTCCAGTATGTGTGTTAGACGATGTGACTTTTTAATGCAACACTATTTGACACAATGCATTTGAAATGAACAGTAAAAATAATAAAGACAAGTATTACAAACCTCTAACATAACATTTTGAGTGATAAAAACGTTTTTAAGTATAAGTTATTTGCAATTTTAGATTTAAGTTTGGTTATGTTGTAGTTTCTAGGTTTTTTGCATAAATTTATAGTTTTTTTATATTTTTAGGCTAAAATTATATTCTTAAAGTAATTAATAGGAGTTCTTTCTCAGTATCTCACAGTTTTTAAAAGGATACATTGCATTTCACCGCAAAATTTTGTGAAATATGAGGTGAATTTAGAATATTTTTACATACACATAAAATTTCTTTAAATTCGAGATTTCAAACTCTAAAAGTGTGTTTTCCTATGTAAAATTTTCCCAGGATTCCGTTTATGTAATTAGATTAAGTGTAGCTTGTAAGTTTAGGTAGTTATAAGCAAATTCAAGTTAGATTAGGTGATTTCGCATATTATTTTAAGGAACCATATCTTGTTGGGTGTCTTTTTATTCGAAATTTTATGTAGTTTTCATTTCTGTCGTTAGTTTTTAAATCCGTTAATATATAAGAAAGTTATGGCCAAATTTCTATTTTAGTCAAAATTTTAAAATGTTTCAACCAATCAGAGCCTTAGTTACATAGGTAGAATTGCTAAAAAAAAATTGAAGTTTTAGTAACAACCAAAAAGGTATAAAAGGAATTGCCCTGGAAGTGGTGAGCTCTCTAAAATTTGTTCAATTTTTAAAAAAGGTTAAAGCAGTGTTGTGTATTTGTGTAATAAGTGAGTTTTCATAACCTAATTTAATTATCGGAAAGAAAGTTATAAATAACGAAGAGAATATTCTAGAGCAATTGTTTTTATACCGGCAATTAAATTAAATAGTTCGGTCTCCGATACCTGTTAGTTTTCGGAAAATATTTTTACGATTTAATTCGTGTTACGATTTTGTTAAAAGTTTTCGTTTTACCAAACTTGATTTGATTCCGTTCTACCAAATTAAAATCGCATTTATTTGGTTATTTGTGTTTTATTTCTTGGTACAAATCACTTTATAAACGATACCAATCAATAAGCGTTAATTTATTTAAATAAAAAAAAAATTTACCAAGATAAAATTAGTGACTGGAGTGTTGCCGATTTGGAAGAAAACATTACTAGTTTTTGGAAGTTAGTGTCATCGACAACCCGAGTACCAGTCAGCAGCAAATGGGTGTATGGTAACAGCGAGAATCAAGTGGAAAGTGCCTGCATCAAATTGGAACAACTTGAAGACATCAATTTGCATTGGGAACAGTATATGTGAGTCACATTTTCTTTGTAACCCTATTTATTGTGTACATTGTTGTGTTATATTTCCTGCAAATTATTATTTATTAGGTATATGTATTGGTGTAGAATTTCAAACAATACTTGTATAAACACCTGTAAAGGAAACAAAATTTTAAATTATTTTCATATTCTAAATTTAATTGTGAACGTAAACAGTAAATTTGCAAATCATTATTTGACAATTTTGACATTGTTAACTTCATTCAATAACGTTACAACGCATGCGTTGGAAGTGTAAATTATATTCGGACTCATTCCTTATACATATATGATAATTTTTATAAAGTGTAATTCATATAATTACATCCAGAATAAATTTAATTTCCCACTAAATACTTGATCCCTATCCCCAAATTGAGATTGAGCTAGTTCGGTGCACAATTAATCATTAAACATATAATTACATATTAATTTAAATTTAAAATCCAACTAAATATATTATTCCCCTCAAATTGAATAAATTATATTATTCGCCATTACAATATATATATATATATATATATATATATATATATATATATATATATATATATATATATATATATATATTACGCTGAATATAAATTTTAGATAAAATTAATTGTGCCCCATGTTGCTGAGCATAAATTTATTTGTGATGTAATGATTATTTTATTATAATAATTGAAATTTACTTGTAATATAAATTTGTAATGAGATGCCAGCATTAGTATTGTTATATGTTTAAATTGTTGGACGCCATCATCAAAATATTTGATGAAATATTAAGATATCTCATAATTATACTTGTCTCGACTAGCTTTATCGCCGGTATTCGTACTGGGGTTAGGGTTCAATAGCATGTTTAGTTGAATCTATATTCTTTTACTTTAATTCCTGCCAAAATAAATTCAATTATAAGTAACTAATGATTCAAAATATGTGTGATTTTAATGTTGTATAGATATTGAGCATTATTTGCAAGTTACGCGCATGCGAGTTCCATAGATAACCTTTGTAATTGTACATGAACAACATAGATGATGCGATTGCTAAATTTAAGATAAGTATGTTTTTTTATTCAAATAATACTGAATTATCATAAATTTAATATTCAAATGCGCTATATCCAGCCTTGTACACAGACCCTTTTTTATCCTTTACATCCAAATACATGTGAAATTAAATTACATCACTATTCAACGTACTAACCTCAATTTCTATTAAATTAAAAAGGATTGTAAACTCACATAATATTAACAACACGTTTAGTTGGACTAAAATCCCACGATGAATGATCTGCAGCTTTGCATATTCTTCAACAGGTACAATTGTATAATTATTCTGCAGCATTGGAACTTCATTTTACCGAAATTGATGGCTGCATTGTATCGCTTACATTTGGAAAACAGAAGCTCTTAACTTAAATAATAATTGGCTGGTAGGTAATTGCTTTAAATAATAGCAATAAATTTCTCTTAATTAGGTTTTGCCAATACTCGGTTAATTTACTTCGATTTAAAATTAAAACACTAAATTACTTTGTTAACAAAAGAATTTTATTTACAATCTAAAATATTCACACGTTATTATTTACATCTGTTGTATATTAACAGAAGCCCGTTATAAACACAGGATAACCACACTTATTATTTAATTTACGATTATGACAATTTTCGTTTGTTTGCGATGTTTTCACTTTTTAGGTTATCTGATTCTTTTACCGAGATTAATTTTAAATTTGACATGCATTTTAGTGCATGTTCATAGTTTGAGAAAATTAGAAGAGAGGAGAGTGAAAAAATCCCAAGTTACATCCTTATATAACTTTTCAGTACAAACAAATATTTCCATAGTAATATACCAATATATATAAAAACTTACTGATCTGTGATTGGTCCAATTCATTTTTGAAAACGTAAAATTTCTATTTTTAGTCACAACTTTTTTATTTATGGACTAATTTCAAAAATAAAGGCATTTTCATAATCTAGGTTTCATTTCTGACCTTTTGATATGACAGGTTTTCTTTAACATTTCAAATTTTATCAAAAACTGTGATTAATACCTAATTCTAAAACCTATGTTCACTTAAAACTAAATTATTCTATGTTCCACAGAAAAACTAATAACAGAAATGGAATCAATGACTTAAACTACATGAGAATGCTAAGAATCCTATATGAAATGTTTATTTTAACAAAAGTTATATCTCAAGTTTCGATAACTTTCTATTATAACCTCAATTTGCAGTTTTTCGATAAAATTTACACTTATAATGTTAAATTTGATGTGAGCATTTTCGAACCACTTAAGTAAGTAAGTTTACTTCATTATCTTTATACTTTTGCACTTATATCACTCTGAAGTTTGACAAATCCTTTTAATTTTAGTCTTTTTAACATATCGATGCCATGCATATATGTCCATTGATGTTGTAGTAAAAGTTACAATCTCTTTAACAAAACAAAATACACCCACGTACCACACAAAATTAAAAAACACTGAACGCGTTTCGAAAGCTACGCTATCATCATCAGCGGTCTCTTTGTTTCAGAATAGAAGATCGCTGTTATATAAACTAGATTATGCATGTATACTTAATTACAAGCATATTATATAATGAAAATGTGTGTTTTATATTCCAACATTGCTCGGACATTCATATTATGAATTTTTTGTTTGTCATTTAATTATGCTCATATTTTAATGTCATTGGAATTGGAACTACATAGCTAATAACTTGCTCTCTAGCTACTTATGTGCCTAGATTTAAGTTAGGTTATTATAATTTTGAACACTGCGATTTACCATATGTGCACATTTTATTTGAATACAATTATGTTACATTATATTTTGCTTTAACGCAAGATTGTATTTTTTTATCCCCATTATTTTGCTTATTTTAATTCATCTCTCTCTCTCTCTCTCTCTCTCTCTCTCTCTATATATATATATATATATATATATATATATATATATATATATAAATTTAATAACAAGAATTTTATTATAAATACTTACTAACAGTTTTTAATTTGTGAATTATTAACTTACTTTTAACATACACACAGTAAAAGATTGCCTCACGTGGAACTTGAACCCACGGCCACTACTTACCTAGAGTAGGGTTCTTACCATCTGAGCTATCGAGGGAGCTAGTTCTACTCGATTCAATCCTAAACTGTATGTACCCTACTATTTTGGATGTTATATATATATATATATATATATATATATATACAGGGTGACATAGAAAAAAGTGCCATGCATAGTGCCACGCGATAGATGACACTATAATAACAAAAAAGTTCCTATGAACTTAGGTCCGCACGCCTTCGTTTAAAAGATATAGGGTGTTGAAGTTTAATTATTATTTTTTTTTTAAATATTTTTTTACAATGATGTAATAAGCGGACGAAATTTTGTATACAGGGGTTTTTATCACGCAGAATTCAAATATGACCTTAGTTCTTTTATTACTGATAGAGGGCGCCACATACAGGTTTCCATCTTGTTTGAATCGGTCCTAACTTTTTTGCCTTACGCTGTATGTCATTTTCGACTGGAAAAATTTGTTTTCCCATCTTTTCTGCTTCAGAAAGGTATACCTTATTGAAGTCGCTAGGACCAACGGTTTACGAGTAAAATGCATCCGATGCATGCAAATTATCCAAAAGCGCCAAAGTAACTTATTTGCAAAAACAATGACAACACTTCAACAATTAAATTTTAATAGCAACAATGAAGGGCAGTGTTTAAAAAAAAACATTAAATTTTTAGATGTTCAAATTGTTGTCCTTGTACTTGAATACATTTTTCAATTATTCTTCCTAAGGATTGACGGCATCTTTGAAATATTCCTGGGTTATTACGGAATCTATCTGCGAATTCCATAATTCTTATTCTTCATATTCTTCATTAAGTATTTCTACAGAATAAACATCATTTTTCATGACTCCCCAAAATGAAAAATCGAGGGGATTAAGGTTGGGACTACGAGCTGGCTAGGGTACAGGTCCCCCTCGACCAATCCACGTATTTCCAAGCATGTAACGCATTCTACCAATAATAGCCAATGAAACATCCTCTAATAAAGTATTTAGTTCATTCTCCAAAAAATTTCGATACAGTCCACCTGTCAATCGATTGGGCAATTGCAATGCACCAATTAAGTAATTGTCAATTATACCTGCCCACACATTAATAGAAAACCCATATTGGTGACTTCTAATTACGGTTTTGCAAATAAGTTACTTTGGCGCTTTTGGATGATTTGCATGCATCGGATGCATTTTTCTTGTAAACCGACTTCAATAAGGTATACCTTTCTGATGCAGAAAGGATGGGAAAACAAATTTTTCCAGTCGAAAATGACACACAGTGTAAGGCAAAAAAGTTAGGACCGATTCAAACAAGATGGAAACCTGTATGTGGCGCCCTCTATCAGTAATAAAAGAACCAAGGTCATATTTGAATTCTGCGTGATAAAAAGCCCCTGTATACAAAATTTCGTCCGCTTATTACATCACTGTAAAAAGATACTAAAAAAAAAACAAAAAATAATTAAACTTCAACACCCTATATTTTTTAAACGAAGGCGTTGCGGACTTAAGTTCATAGGAACTTTTTTTCTTATTTTAGTGTCCTCTATCGCGTGGAACTATGCATGGCACTTTTTTCTATGTTACCCTGTATACACACACACACACACACACACACACACATATATATATATATATATATATATATATATATATATATATATAAATGGTCATTGCTGAGCCTAGTATATATAAACCTCCCTCTTGAGCCGAAAAACCTTGTTGAGCCCGACCGCGGGATCAACAAGGTAACCATGTGTATATCATCAAAATATGATTGTATAAGTATCAAAACGTGTAAATCCGAAAATTAGGTCGGGCCTCATAATGTCCGTTTATACCTCCACTATATACAGAATAGTTCTGAGGAGGTCGCTTCAGAGGTCGCTTTTATATACAAACTCTCGATCTTCACGAACCGTATATTGTGTGGCCCAGCATGCGGCAACGTTGGGATCAGCATTTAATAGAAAAACATGTGCAAAGTCTTCTTTTTGCACATCTTTAAAATATTGGCAATCTTTACGTGCCGTACGGGTACGTATGTGCATATTTTTAATATGGTGCTTCTCGCATAACAAATTATTAAGTTACTGTAATCAAAATAGTATATTATACACCTAGGTTGAGAAGTAAGCCATTATTAACCGAGCAATTTTATACCGAGGTGTATATAGATTTTTTTTACTACTTGAGGATAAAACTGTTAAAATTGTAATTTGATTGAATTAGTACTTGAATATTATTATGTTATTTTCTGTCCACTTTCAAAATATCAGGTAGACTGTAAAGTACCTTTTTCAATAATTGTAATTTGATGTATTATCAGATCAGATAACATTTTATGTAGGCTTAAACAGATTAATTTTCCCATCTGCTTTCTAAAGACCTAAATGATCATAATTTATAATAAAAATTGGTAATTTTGGCCTTAAATTACCTTAGATTTTAGATTATTGAGTAAATTAATCATAACAATTTTTGATATTTCCTATTCAAATACTTATCTGTTTTTTTTTGTCTTTTTTAAATGGTGCATTTTTGTATCAGGGATATACAAACTATTTAAACGTTTCCATAACACTTACAGTTATCTTCGTCAGTAGTAGTATTATGTAATAAAATTGTTAAAGATGTTCAAATCAATTTTATGAAACTGTACAATACAATTTTAGTAAAGAATAACTAGATCATTAAAAGATTAAATATTGTTAAACTATCACGGAATCGTAATAAAAAAGTGAGTAACGATAGTAATTGAGCTTTACTTTTCCTTAATTTTTCAAATTGTCTAATAGAACGATAAGTTTCTTCCCGATAAAGGACTAAATATGAAATATGAAATACTAGGAAATGCAGGGTCCGCCTTTGGGAGCTGATCCTATGAGTATCTGCTAAACCAAACTTACTATAATTTTGAAAATTTGGTGACAGGGTAACGATGTTAGGGCTAACTCATCTAAAATGTTTTCACGTTCGGGCCACTTCCGGTTATACCGGAAGTCGGTTCTTAGTCGCTTATTTTAAACGGAGCATCCCGTATATTAATACATTTTTGGATTCTATGTCGAATTTTAAGGTAAGTTTGTTAAATAAACTAGGTACGAAATTTCAGTCGTTTAAAAAAAAAACATTTTTCTAAAAAAATTGACAGATGCGGTCTTAGTAATAACTCGTTAATTGTTCTGTTCCTGTCAAACAATTTAAATAAAACTTTGAGGTGTTGTAGGCAAAGGTTTATTGCAACAGTCTGTAAAAAATGACATTTGTATTTTTTATAAAAATAAAATTATGAATGTCAACTTGACTATCAAAAAATGCAAGTTACTCAAAAAAATCAAATGGAAACCCCTATTTTTTATTACTCAGATCGATTTAACGTCAAAAACAAAACGTAAGTTTGTTTAAAACCTTATTTGCCTAAACGTAACAGTTTCATACTTACTATCAAAAAAGTCCCAATTTTAAAATTTGTGATAAAAATGAGCTACATACTTAAATCTAGTATTCCTTGTTCGTGGTCACCATGGAAACCAAATAATTGAGAATTGAAATAAAGAAAAATATTTGAAAAGTTACTGCAAAAAATTATAAAAATTGATAATTTTGTGATTCAAAAGTCATTTTTGCCAAATAGAAATTTTCTAAGACATTTTTTTCAAATTCGATATACGACATAAGTGTAAAAAATTAATACTTTTAATATCTTTTAAAGTTTACAGAAAGCGAACACGTACTGATAGATTTCTTCATAAATTATCCAACGTCAGAAAATTTGTATAATTAAATCTTTAGTAGATCGAGCAAAACAAAGTTGTGATCCTAAATTTTTAAAACATGAATATAAATATTTAACAAAATCCCTACAAGGTAATAGATATTTACTTACTGATAGGACTGAGAAAATCTTAATTAAATATGGTGTTAGAACTATTTCAAACCTACAAGAAAAATTAAAGAACATTTAAGGTCACCTAAACATATTTCAAATCCATTGTCATCTTTCGGAGTGTATATTGTTCATGTGGAAAAGTATACATTGGAACCACAAAACGTAGTTTTGATACAAGACATAAAGAACATATGAGATTTTGTAGATTAAGTCAACCAGAGAAGTCTGCGGTAGCTGATCATCCCTTAAATAATTTAAATCATGATATCCAATTTAACAATATGGAAATATTACCAATACAAACACATTATCATGTTCGTTTAGAACGTGAAGCTATTGAAAAATATACAAGAAGAAAGTCTTCATTTAAATAAGCTTTGCCGTTGTATAATTAAAGAAAAGGGTATGATGATACGTCTTGACTTGAATTTTAATTTTAGCTTTTAGTGTCTCATCAAATTTTGTTAAATTTGTTTCTTGGTGGACATTTTTCATTATTAGCCTTCGACTGTTGTCGTATTCTATAGTTGGCTTTATACGTTTTCCAAACTGTTATTTTAATAGCAGGTTTGTGTTTGTTTTAATTTTTCAAATTTCACAAAATTGTTTTGAACATCTTTAACAATTTTATTAGAAAATACTACTACTGACGAAGATAACTGTAGGTGTTACCGAAATATTTAGATAGATTGTATATAGAAACACACCAAATAAAAAATCCAAATAAGATAAGTATTTTAATATGTATAATAATGGTAAAAGTTTACATTTTCATATTCCGCTATTTTCTGTTTGAAATTTTTCTTACAGCTTGTCAATACATAAGAAAAGTGTAATCCGCCGATATATAATTAAAAATAAGGAAAAAGAGAGAATAATAAGTGCATATCTATATAAAATAGCTAGAAAATATCGACAGCGCTGCCGGGATTAACAACGTACGGATAACATAAAATCGGACCACACAACGTTTTGTATATTAGCGCGGGGGGTCGGGCTCAGTAGGGACCTGTTGCTATACCGGGCTCAGTAAGATACCGTTTATAACTATATATGTATATATATATATATATATATATATATTTTGAGATGTTCAGAAAGAGGTAAAAGAAGTATCGGACAGTTTAAATGACATTTGGATAATAAAAAGGGGTGATTTCTAGCTCGATACATGTGCAAGACACTGTTTTATATAAAGCTGGTTCACGATGTGATTAAAATAGATTTTTTTGATATAAATTAGTCTGAATATTATTTACTTAGTTTGGTTTTATCATAAAAAGCATTTTGCTGCTCACAAAATTGTCAAGAATGTTAAATATAACCATTTTCGTAAAGTCATTTTAGTATTTCAATTATTGCAATAAAAGTCAATTTTTCAAGGGTAATTTGGCAAGTGAACACTTTACAGGTGTTTAAACATGAACTGTATAGTTAGGATTATGTTAGGGATAGTGTATAATTAGTTTTTGAAAGCAGGAAATATAAAAATTTCATAAAAGGGTTATAATCGGGACATTTTAGACATTTTTCGCACATATCTCGGGAAGCGACTTAGTGACAGAAATTCAGATATAAGTTTAACAATAAAAAGAACACATAGAACATTTTGGCATACAGACATTTATAGTGGTGTACATTTTTATAATGAAATGATTCATAAGAGTGTTAGACGAAGAGACTTTTTTAATGCAACGCTATATGACATTATGCATTACAAATATTTAGTGAAAATAATAAAGACAAGAATTACAAACCTGTAACATAACATTTCAAGTGTAGAAAACATTTTTAAATATGAACTATCTCCAATTTTAGATTTAAGTTTGGTTAGGTTATAATTTCTAGGTTTTTTACATAATTTTACACTTTTTTCACATTATTAGGCTTAAATTTTGCTCTTAAAGCAATTAGTAGAAGTTATTTCATAATATAGCACAGTTTTTAAAAGGATACATCGCTTTTCACCGCAAAATTGTGTAAAATTTGAGGTGAATTTAAGATAAATTTGCTAAAGCTTAAAATTTCTTTAAATTAAATATTTCTAACACAAAAAGTATGTGTACTTGTGTAAAATTTTCTCAAAATTCCATTTCTGTAATTAGTTTAAGTATAGCTTGTAAGTTTAGATAGTTATAAGCTTATTTAAGTTAGATTAAGTGTTTTCGTAAATTAATTTTAGGAACCATAGCTTGTTAGGTGTCTTTTTATCCGAAATTTTGTGTAGTTTTTATTTCTGTTATTAAATTTTAATTTCGCTTATGTATAAGAAAGTTACGGCCAAATTTCCATTTGAGTCCAATTTGTAATATATGTCAACCAATCAGAGCAAAATGGCTGGAAAAAAAATGAATTTTTGGTAACAACCAGAAAGATATAAAAGGAAGTGCTCTGGCAATTTAACTCTCTCTCTAGAATTTGTTCAAAGTGTAAAAAGTTAAAACAGTGTTGTGCAATTGTGCAAAAGTAAGTTTCATAACCTAATTTAAATTTTCGTAAAGAAAGTCATATTTTACGAAGAATACTTCCGAGAGCATTTGTTTTTATATCGACGGTTAACATAAATAGTTCGGTCTCCGATACCTGTCGTTTTTCGGAAAATATTTTTGTACGTGTTAATTTGTGTTACGATTTTGTAAAGTTTTCTTTTTGTGTTATCAAACAAGTTGATTCCGTTATACCAAATTAAAACCCACTTTTATTTGGTTAATGTTGTTTTATTTCTCCGGACAATTTCTTTTAAATAAAATTTGAATCGGCATCTAAAAATAAAAGTGCTTATCAACAAAATTTTGGATAATATTTAAATATTAAAACGATACCAGTCATTAAGCTTTAACTTTAATTAAATAAAAAGTTACCAAAATAAAATAAGTGGTTGGAGTTTGCTGATTTCGAAGAAAACATCTTAAGTTTTGGAAGTTGGTGTCTTCGACAACCTGTGAATCGAGTTAGCGGTATATGGGTGATGGTAACAACGACCATCGAGTGGACATTGCCTGCATCTAGTTGGAGTTATCCGAAGACATCAATCTACAGTGAGGACAGTATATGTGAGTCACAAATTTTGTATAACCCTTTTGATTATAGACATTCATTTAGTAAATTTCCTGAAAATTAATTTTTATTACATACATGTTTTGGTTTAGAATTTTAAATATTTACTTGTGTAAACACCTGTAAAGGTATTAAATTATTTTTTTTTAAATTTTCATTTTGGATCTAAACAGTATATTTCTAAATTATTTATTTGACATCTTTAACAGCTTTGATTTTACTTAAATACATTACAACGCATGCGTTTGTAGTAAATTGTATTCAGGATAAATCTTATACTTTCATTATAATTCTATAAAGTGTATTTCTTATACACATTTATTTTCAAATTTAAATTTTTACTTCAAACTAAATTATTTTGAACTCTATCCCCAAATTGAGATTGAGCTAGTCCGGTGCATAAACAGATTAAATAAAAAAATTGACATCAATCATATTATTAAAATTCAAAAATTATCCCCAAATTTACATCCCTCATAAAGCCCACATTACAATTTATATATATATATATATATATATATATATATATATATATATATATATGATGGTTGCTTTTCAGGCAGGTAATTAGTATAAATTAATGAGAGAATATAATCTAGTTGAACTTAAGTTCAATAATGACAAAGTAACAGTTTTTAATTTGTGAATTATTAAAACTTTTAACGTACACATAGCAAACGATGGCGTCGAATGGGACCCACGACCACTACTTATCTATAGTAAGGCTTTTACCATCTGAGCTATCGAGGGAGCTAGTTCCCATCGATTCAATTGGTACATACTGTTTAGAATTGAATCGAGTGGCGAGTAAATGACTTTCACTACCTCGGTGTTTATCGGGTGACCTACCATGAAAATTAAACTTGGTTGGTTTATAACAGATTCATTAGGTCACAATAGTATAAATAAAACTATTCTGGAACAAGAAGTAATAAAATTAACTCTAATCGATTCAATAAACAAATAAAACTTAAACTGAAAATTATTCTGGTCCTAGTTGTGGGATGTTTGTTAACTGGCAGGACGCCACTGCCTGGATTCTCCGGGGTCCACTAAGGGGCGTCCTCTGTGAATAAGGTTTAGAGTATAAAATTAAACCATATGTGATATATGTTAATTATCGTGAAAATACAAGAGATGTGTAGTGAACTGTGTGTTCTGTATGTACAGATTTCTAGTGACTGTATCGCAGGTGAGTACTTAGTTAATCTTGGCGAATTATATGGAAAGTATTAAACTGCTGATCACAGAAAATACAAATATTTCTGTAATTGAATGATACTGTAAGGGCATGGAGTTAATAATCTGTAGTAATAAGAATTAATTCTGTGTGAATAAAAATATGAACTGGGATTGAAATCTGCACGAATGATTTGAAATAAATCAAATGGTGTTCAATAATTATAATAAATCAAATACCAGGAGTTTGATTATGTGTAAACTAAAATTAAATCGGGCTTATAGGATAAATTATGTAGAATGTAGGTAACGGGGTTCATCTGTATGTACTGGAGTATAAATCAGGCGATGTAAAATAAATGTGGTATACATATATACGATATAAACAGGTCAGGTAATTGTAACTTTTAAGTTAATTTAATACCCTTTTCGGAGTCGTAACTGCCGTCGAAGGTATTAATATCTAGCATTGCTAAGGGAGGCTTACTGGTGTTAGAAGTGATTAATTATTAGGGGCGTAACCACCGTCAAACTAACAACGTCTCTCAACAACTCGGAGGTACTCTCCTCGGGGCGTATAACACCAGCAAGTAGACCGTACTCAGAGTTGTGTCTTACTCTTGTTTGATGGAGAAGTAACTAAGTTTTCGGAGTCGTAACCACCGTCAGCCTAAAGACGTCTTGTCCTGGCAAACTTTAGGTGCTCTTCTCGGGGCGTGTAAACGCCAAGAAACTACCAGAGTGCTTGTATCACAAATTGGAGTTGGGCATATGATTGTGTCTGATAACAGGGATTCAGGTAAATTGAAAATAGTAATCAGGATACTGGTTGAGAACCTGGTTCTAATAATATTAGGGATATTAAGAGAATGAAATATAAGTGATGCTGGTCAGGTTAGTCAGGATAGATTAATAATACTGGTCCAAGTGAAAGGTAAATATACACGGGATACTGGTCAGGCTAATCTGGTCTCTGGTCAGGGTAACAATAATAGTAAAGGTTCAATGTTACAAGTGAAGGGTAAGTGTGTGTGTGTGTGTGTGTGTGTACTGCGGGCGGTCTGGTATTTATAGGTAATTGGGATGGCGTGGGAAAGAAGTGTACAAACGATATCATTTATTAACAATGATAAAACAGTTGTGGAAGGAAATAGGAAATAAGTTTTGATACGAATTATTCACTAGGATAGGAAGATCTATAGGAAGGATTTGTAGGATCATTACAAGCTCTCGTAAAATGAGAATGATATAAGAATGTAAAAGGTCTTCAAATGCTTACTTTTTGAAATGCAGGATTTTGATGTTTAAAAACTAAAAACCGGTTCTCTAATAATAATAATTAGAAAACGACTTCAATTTCATTTCTCTTGTGTTTTATCCACTGCCGTAGGGACAGTTTTCCCGTTCACCTTTTGTGAATTTTAAAGGATATTCAACCACCCCGGAGACCTTGATATGTTGTGTATCGATAGTCAGTAGTGACATTTATACGGGTCCATCGAAGAGGATTAGTGTTTAATGTTAAAGCTATTTCCTCATTGTTAGAATATAGACGCGCTTTTTGCGGATTATTACATTGTAAGTTCAGTATAATCATTTGTGTACCACGAAGTCCATCCGCGTTCACAGCTATTCAAACAAACAGAATTACTGTAAATATAATTTAATAAATAAATTTTGTGTATATGAAGGACAAAGAACGTTTTGTAAATAAAATAATATTATTAACCTAGTGTTGGCTTAAATAATTTTCACTATTCACTTTGTTTAACTATAAGTTGAAAATGGACGACTGTGAAGTTGCCTTACCGGGAGCAGCATTCTAGAGGACTGGTACTCACCGATCAATTACCTAGAAAATCAATTGTACGAGAAATACCTATACCGCTGAACAAAGGAAATGGGATAAGTGAGAGTGATAATTATTGTACGAATTAAGGTTATTACTTCCTTACGTATCTTTTGTTGGTGATTTTAATAGTGTTTTATTTGTATTTGTCAGGCGAGTGAATACGCTTACTTTTGTTTATAGGCTATTAAATTAATTTTACAAGTGTATTCACCCGTGTATCGTATCATTTCACACTGTGTGTTATTTTTACCTTATTCAGATTACTGTATACAAATTTACGTATTACAAAAATTGTGGGTACGTGCGTGCATGCGTGCGTGCGCGCGCGCTTCACTACGAGATCGCTGATTTTATTAAACAAAACGTGCCAAGGTTCAATGGGAGTCATTGCTTTTTTTGTTTCACGAATTGTTCCCGACAAATGTGAGTGAGACGATATTTCACTCCGAGTACGTATATTTTTAGGAGGTACGATTCTGCCGCATTTAGTTCCGCCTTTTACGAGGTACCGTTTCGATTGTCTACAATTTTTTCAACCTCGTGCATTTCCCTCTAGTTTAGTATCGCTTTGATGATCACTAAATTCCTGTGTATCTTCGTCTGGAATAGAAATATCCGAATCATATACTTCTTCATCAGGAAGGTTAAATTTCCAGAGGCGTAACATTTCTTTATCAAATGGATCCATTGTAGTAAGAAAGAAAAAATCAGCAACACTGATTTATTAAGTAATGAATTAGTATGAATGTTATGAATTCGACACAACCACTTGTTTTCTTATACAACCTCAAATAAATCATGAAATGTTAAGTACTTCGCAGTTTAAATTTTGAACAGTATGTATCTGCATAAGGTTCCAAGTAGTAAAAAACAGAAACAGTACCGCAAGAGTTCAATAAATTAATATAAACGTTATTAAATCACCACAAACACATGTTCTCTTACACAACCTTAAGTGTATCATAAAATGTAAGTAGGAAATATGGAGAGAGTTAATCATCGGAGATTAATTCTATCATTTAACACTTGATGGAGTCCTAACCATCATATAAAAAAATAAGGGTTACTTTAAAAGTCGAGAGTGGTCATTTTAGTTTTCCGAAAGGTACCTAAAGCGACAATTCTAAAAAAAAATTGTTTTTAATATACGACTTTATAGGTTTGGCTTGGCACGAACATATTTTTCGCACATTTACATTGAGAGCGCGTGTAAAAATATTTTATCATGTATAAATTTGATACTATCCTATGTTCATACAAAAACGTTATTATACATAACGTTTTTTTAGAAATATGAAAAATATGAAAAATTTCCAGGAAACGCATACATTTAAGAAAAACAACTATAATTTATTATTTATTTATTCAGCATTTTTTTTAATTCCGCAAATTTTATGGAAGTGTTAGAGATGTGAACCGTAAAATCTCAGAAAACCTGGACCGAAAAACATTTAATTCTTAAAATCCGAATCCGATATAAAAAAGAAATTTGCAATACCGGAAACCCTGATTTTTTTGCTCAGTCTGTTGTTTTCGTTTCTAAAAAGTTAACTAAATTGAATAACATATATAGTGGAGTAGAAAAACTAGGAACGAGTGGCCATAGCAATACATAATAAATTAAGAGCAAACATAGAAGATTGTCATTACATATCATCTAGAATTCTAGTATAAAAATGCGAACAAAGAATAAAAAGTGAAACATAATATCAGCGTACGCACCAGAAGACAACAAATCCAAAAAGGAACGAGAAGAATTCTACGATCAACTCCAGGATATAGTGGAATCACTCCCTCAAGAAGAACAATTGATAGTATTGTAGGTAGCGAACCGCGAAAATTTTATTATTGTAATAAATGTTTGTCAAATCGCCATTGTTACCACGATAGAAAAGATAATTAGTGGATTTTTAATATCTTGATAATATGTCGTAATTTGCTGTTTTCAAAATATTTCATTTATATATTTTATGTAAGGAATGTGGGATTGTTTGTAACTGATATTTGTCTAGGGCTGTAAAACGTATGTTGGGGGGTGAGTAGCAGGTGCACGCTTAAAAATGCTTTACTTAAGGGGCGTAACGAATCATTGGAATTTCTTAGGAGCCGATTCTTAATGGAAAAATTTCACTAGTAATTGTGTCGGTACAGTCCGCGATCAAAAGATATCTTTGTTTGTTACTTGGAAACACGAGAAATAAAGGTAGGGTTTGTTACGGACGAATGCAAATTTTTAAAATTAAGATGTGCAATAATTAATACGAAACTGTTCCAACGTAAAGCAATGTTTCATGTTTTTTTTTCTTTTGAAAGACGGGGGTTGATTTGCAGGAGTAAAGGTAGTTAGTTTTGAAATAGAGGGAAAGGTAGTTACAGTTGGAGTGTCAATCGAGCCAATCGATTTTTGGTTAATTAAATACCTTCATTGTAAACAGTTGGTTTTTAAAATATTTCTTGCGTGTACATTTTCCTTTGAATAAGCTAACACTAATTTGTTTTTTTTTCTTTCGGGTGCTAGTTGTAATGTGTTTTAAAACATTAATCTATAAATAACAGTCACCCTTTTTGAAGTTAAACTGCGTATGTTAACAATTTGTGTCTGTGACCGAATAAGGGAATATATTCAAGTGTAAGTAGGTATTTTTATATAAACTAAAGTTGTCAGCAAATAATTCTACAAGCCTAGATAATCTATTAAAAATCGAGCATTGCCTTGGAAAGGTATTTTATTCGCGCGCGGTGTCCTTAACCTGAAAGCCGCTAAAACGAAAGACAGTACAGGATTCCCTCACTTTGGTATTGGTGTGAATTAGAATTGTTTGTTGTTTATATTTATATTTGTGTAGAGGTGAGGCGTAGGCGAACGGGTACAGGATATTAATTGTAATGTGAAATTGCCGAGTGTGTATATACTCCCGGGCTCAGATGACTATTAAACACCACATATTTTATTTTTATTGTTTTTATTGTTGTATAGACGACCTGAGAAAGGAATGCTGTATTTTTCTAAGGCCCTCAAATTTATATATCGGTCACGATGTTGTGATCTATTTATAACTTACCCTTGTAAGGCTTTGTTTTAATGACTTTTTTTTTGTGTCAGTTGTAAGGTAGAATTATTTTCCTGCGAGCTGATTTCTCTTTGTATGTGATTTATGTAATTTGACTTTTATATTTTGTGCTTTAGTGGTCACTAAACAGTTGTGTACGTGTAAATTCCTTGTCTATTTTCTTCTGTCTTTGCCTTTACCTTATTATCACCTGTGCAATTTTACTGTTGTTGTATTTTATATGTATCGTAATTTGCTTTATTGTTTTATGTGTTTATCTACTTAAAGGCCGGTATGATTGGTTATGAAGGGCCACATGTTTGGTATTATGATTTTTATTGATTATTTATGACACGATTTTGGGTGTGCCAACACGGGGTTTCTTTTTTTTTAGTGTTTATGTGTAACTAAACTGCTTTTTATTTATTTTTCTCTTAATGTTATAATTTTATATGCACTTTAACCTGATTTAATGGTGCTTTGTTATATACTTAACCCTTTCATTGTGTTTTTTGTGTGTTATTTGATTTATTAATGTGTGTGATTTTTTATTTATGAATAAAGTGGGTTTTATTGGTGGTTCTTTATCACAATAGTATATTAACGGGCTGAACCACCATTGCGCAAAGCTCGTTGATTTTAATTTGAGCATTTTTTTCCTGTCCCACATGATGCAACACAACCACATCCAGCCTATCTAATTCAGATAGCACAACGTACCTACCACTAGACGGTCACTTCGTTTGATCAGATTTGAGGTTTGCGAGTAACAAGAAATCACTTACCGATGGTTTTGTTCGTGAATTTGCATTATTGCAAATAAGTTCAAATTACACTTTTCAAGATAGGGGGGACGCTACACCGTAAATAAAACATAAACTGATTTTAATTGAACTACAAATGTATATTTTTTCTTTTGCAGCTACAAACACACTGTTGGCGAAAATTGCGCAATATTTTCCAAACAAAATAGTTACGGATTACCAGTCATCAGAATTTTTTGAGCGATGACTCTTATTTTTAAGAAAATTAGTTTATTTAAAATTAGTTTACGTTTAATTTAAGGTCAGATTATCTCAAAAAACGGTTAAATTTAACAGTCGAAGATTTCTACACATGGACATGGAATTAGAAAAACAGAAAATAAGTGGCACAAAAAATAGGAGGGAGGGGAGAGAGAGAGAAATAACATTCCCCTGTGTTAGAGAAATGAGAGTGGGAAGTCGTTTACGCAAAAGGTTTATTTCTTCTCTTTTTGAATCCTTCTCTGATCACAGGCGTGAACTTGTTCCTAAAGAACGTCATCGAATAAACTCACAACATCCTGATTCTCTAATCTCTGGTGCTTTTGGTGTGAAGAAAACCGTTACTAGAATTGTATTGATCTATTATTGCTCTGCCCTATGTGCAGGTGTCGCTCACTATATTCATCAATGTGCCGTGCCATTTGTTTTGCACACAAAGATGAACTTCTTGTTTGATACTACGTTGTAGGTAGCAGACCGCGAAAATTTTATTATGGTAACAAACATTTTTTAAGTCGCAATTATTACCGCGATAGAAAAGTTAATTAATTAATATTTTCCTAAATATTAAGTCGTTGAGCATGGTTTTCGGGATATTTTATTTTTGTAACTAATATTTGGCTAAGGGTTGAAAAATATGAGTTTGAGGCAGATGTACGCTTAAAAGCTGCTTTACAGAAGGGGTATGTTGAAGCTTGAGACCTAAATGTAGCGCCTGTTAAGGACGAATGCATATTTTTAAAATTAAGATGTCGTTAAATAATTAATATGAAACTGTCCCGACATAATAATTTTTTGTTGTTTTATTAGTTTAGGAAAAAGGGGGTTGATTGCGGGAGTAAATATAGTTAGTTTGAAATCGGGGGAAAAAGTTAGTGACCCTTAAAGTGTCGATGGGGCCAGATCGATTTGGTTAATTAAATACCTTCATTGTAAACAGTTTGTTTTTAAAATATTGTACATTTTCTTTTGAATTAGCCAACGCTAATTTGTGTTTTCTTTAGGGTGTTAGTTTTAATGTGTTTTTCAAATATTAGTCTATAAATAACAGTCACCTTTTTTGAAGTTAAACCGCATATGTTAACGATTTGTGTCTGTGATCAATTAATGGAATTCAAGTGTAAGTAGATATTTTTATACAAATTAAGGCTGGTAGTAAATAATCCTAGAAGCCTATATAACGTATTAAAATCGAGCATTCCTTGCAAAGGTATATATATCATTCGCACGCGGGCTTATTAAGCTGAAATCTGCTAAAATAAAAAACAATACAAGGATCCCTCCTTTTTGTATTTGTGTGAATTAGCATTGTTGTTTGTTCTTTATATTTATATTTGTGTAGAGGTGGGCCTGGAGAACGGGTACAGGATAATCCTTGGTTACAAATTGTAATGGGCAATTGCCAAGTGGTTACATACTCCCGGTTCCAGATTACCATTAATCACCTCGAATTTTAATTTTATTGTTTTTATTGTTGTATAGATGAATGTGTAACCTGAGAAAGGGGCGCTTTTTTCTAACGGACTCAACCTTATATATCGGTCACGATGTCATGATCAATTTACAACTTACCCTTGTAAGGCTTTGTTTTAATTAGTTTTTTATCAGTTTGTTAAGTAAAATTGTTTGTTTGCGAACTAATTTCTCTTTATATGCAATTTATTGTAATTTTACGTATGTATTTTGTGCTTTAGTAGTCACTAAACAATTGTGTACGTGTAAATTTCTGGTCTATTTTCTTTTGTCCTTGCATTTACCTTATTATCACCGGTGCAATTTTACTGTTGTTGTATTTTATATGTACCACAATTTGCCTTATTGTTTTATATGCTTATTTACTTAAATACCCGCATGATTGGTTTTAAAGGTCCACATGGTTGGTATTACGATTTTTATTCTGATTATTTATGACACAATTGTGAGTGTGACTACGGGATTTTTGTGTTTATGTGTAACTAAACGGCTTTGTATTTATTTTTTTCTTAATGTTATAACTTTAACCTGCTTTAATGGTGTTTTTATTATATATCTAACCCTTTCATTGTTTTTTTTTGTTATTTGATTTATTAATGTACTTTTTATGAATAAAGTGGGTTTTATTGGTGGTTCTTTCCCACAATAGTACATTAACGGGCTGAACCACCATTGCACAAAGCTCGTTAATTTTAATTTGAGTAGTTTCATTTTTTACCTGCCCCACATGATGCAACACTTACCTCATCCAGCCTATCTAATTCAAATAGCACAACGTACCTACCACTACCAATTCGTTTAATCAGATTTGAGGTTTGCGAGTTATTAAACATCAGACTTGTAAATAAATTCTAATGTTTGAATCAATGCCAGGAAAGTCAAAGTAAGGCAAGCAATTAATTTGGGTAATAGTAACATTATTGCCAGTAAAGTTCAGATAAATCACTTAGCGATTGTTTTGTTCGTGATAGGGTACCTGGGGGACGCTACAACGTATGAAATATCCACTTTGCAATTTTTCTTTTGCTGTTTTAGTTACCTTTGTCGGAAATCGCTTTGATCGCTATAATTAAGAAATTACCCATTTAGTACAAAAGGAGAACCACTGTTTTCAAAATATAAGTTTACGATGAGAAACTAATTTCGTAATTACTCTAATTACGTTATCCAGCGGTCCATGCAAATTACCTATATGTACTTGTATGTAATAGAAAACGAATTACAACAGATAAATCGATTAATAACGTACATGATTGAAATCACATTAAAGCCATTCTATATTAATACTTATTACATTGTGTGTATACATTTACATTACCTCAATTTATAGTAGTAGGGTTACTTGAAAAAAATTGCACGTTCCAAACAATGTGACTAATGTGAATAATTTTTCTCAAATAAATAGAGAAATGGTACTGCTGCACTACGGTAACTTAATGAAATCGTCATCAAAATCCCGTATGACCTCTCACAATTACCTTGAGGTATGCCAAATGCCTAGTATGTTCAAGATCTGTAGTTTGAAGCCTTCTCACGTAAGCATAATACAAATGCGATACTGACAGATCAATCAAGGTTTGTTGGTTAGAGATAATACCAAAAAAACCGTTTAGGAAATCTGTCAGATATCCAAAACCAAATAGAATAATAATAAAGGCTTTTATTTGCTTTATGGCGGTTAACATGGAATTTTGAGACATTAAGGGCGAAGTTCACTAGACTGTTGTTCTTCCACTTAACCCTATATTCGGGACAGTAGTAAGTGCATCAATATAATTTTTTAACTATGTAGCATGTTGGTAAAACTGATTGCGGGATAGGTGAAAAGTGAAACCCGGACGTAGGATAATTAATGAATAAAAGCAAGACCGACGGTTTTGGATCTGGTGCCCCTGAATATGGAATAAGTAAATGCTCAGATTTGTACATTTGCTTAATCAACAACAACGTCGTCGAGTGGTCTCAGAACATCACGATTCTCTATCTCTCGTTCTTTCGGTGTGACGAAAATCGTTGCTAGAATTTCTTTGAACTATTATTTGCCTGCCCTATGTGCAAATGCCGCTCACTATGTTCATCAATGTGCCACTTTTTCTGCACATAAAGTTGAACAATGCACTCCTCCTAGTTATAACTCCCACTTGCCTTTGGCAAGTGCTATGTATAGATATTGTTGATCCTCTTCTTAAATCCATTAGAGTACATTCCTTCATTTTGATTTGTTGTCGGTGGTTTTCCTAAATTTGCATTTTTGTACGTAGTGCCAATGCTACTTCTGTATGTCTTCTAGTTGAAAACACTATTTTTCTCATGTTTGGTACTCTTTAAGTACATCATTAGTGATAATGGAGTACACTTTTGCAGCAAAGAAAGAAGCCATTCAACTTAGTGGGGAATATCGCAACAATATTCCCTGTAATACCAAATACCATCCACAAGCAAACCTACCGAACGAATCAATCGAGTTATTAAAACGATATCTTAGATCAATCCAAAACGTGTGAACTTAGAAATAATTGGTTGCTACACATAAAATAATTGGTTGTTCTCCTTACTTCGGGTTATTTATACGTCAACATAAACTTTTGGAGATATATTAGTTTCTATTTCTTCGTCTGTTTCTACTCTTTCTAATCGTACGTTGCCTCCTAATACTAAACTTACTCGTCATTTGAGTCCATTCGTCTGAATATGAACAAACGACTGCCTAAAGCTTGTCAATATTGAGCTACTTGCTAAAATTTTCGACTAAGATTAGTCAAATTCTTTTTAAATGATCGTGTATGGAAATGTAATGTTGTACTGTCTGACGCTTCTCGTCAAATTCGTTGATCCCTATCTTATTAACCCTAGAATACTGGACATTCGTAAATTTTACGACGTTCGTCAAACTTCTTTCGGTTTCGGAATCTCTCGCGCCGCCTATGGTCACGTGCCTCCTAGTACCTTTCCATTTAGTAGCGCACTAGACAGCAGCGGGTGAGGTTCGTGAATTTGGCGCTCCTATCTTACTTATTACGTAACCACGTCGTAAAATTTACGAATGTCCAGTATTCCCGTAAGTTGTGCTTTTCGGCATCCTGTTTTCATATTGCGCTGTATTTAGTGTTTTGTAATAATTTTGATCAGGTAATCATCTTTTGTCAAAATACAAGGTTATAAATTCCCGTTTATTGCTTTCTTAGAAAATGTCAAGAAAGACTCTGACAGAAGCGGAAATTGAACGTGAAGTGGAGCGTATAATGCGGGGAGAGGATAGTGATCCTGATCTTTTTGAAGACGATGGTAGCGACTTTGAGGACGACAATTTGCTATGTGAATCAGAATCGTCAGACGATGAAAATGAAGATGACACTGTTACCGAGCTAAATCTAGTTGCAATGCAGGTTGAGACGAGACGTGTAGCTGCTGAGGATACTGAGAAAGTTGAACGCAAGTCTTCATACATTATAAAGCCTTCAAAACCTCTCTTATTGGCAAAATGGCCATAAATGGTCATCTAAAATGCCTGTGAAATCTAAGAGAACAGCAGCTAGAAACATTATTCATTTTGTACCTGGCCCAAAAGGGGTTGCCAAAAATTGTTCCACATTTGACGAATATTTCTTGCACTTCTTCACAGATAAAATATTAGATATCGTACTTCAGTACACAAATGCGGAAATATCCATGCAATCTCAAAAATATCACAGCAATTATAATGTATCTCTAACGACAAAAAGTGAGATAAAGGCTCTATTTGCAGTATTGATCAGGTCAGCAGCAAATAAAGATAACCATCTATCAGCCAAACACATGTTCGACAGAAAAATTTCTGGAACATTCTACGAAGCTTGCATGAGCCGAGAACGCTTCATATTTCTGGTGAATTGTCTTAGGTTTGATTCGAAAGACACAAGAATAGAAAGAAAGCAGTCCGATTCATTTACACAAATTCGTGAAATATGGGAAATATTTATTGAAATATGTAGGAGTTTATACACCATCCACATACTTGACAATCGATGAGCAACTCAGGATTCGACGGACGCTGTCCATTCAGGATGTACATTCCAAATAAACCGGCTAAATACGGGATAAAAATTGTCATGTTGTGATTCATCATCAAAGATATGATTGACGCTAGTCCGTATTTAGGAAAGAGAACCAATACGAATGGACTACCGTTAGCTACACATTATGTTCGAGAACTTACAAAATCGGTACAGGGTAGTAACAGAAATATAACTATGGACAACTGGTTCACTTCAATCCCGTTAGCAGATGAGTTGCTGAAGAAACCCTATAATCTGACTATTATAGGAACTCTTCGAAAAAACAAAGCAGAAATCCCGCAGGAATTTTTGAATGTGAAACAAAGGAACGCAAACACGTCAATGTTCTGTTACGATCAAAAGAAAACTATGGTGTCGTACATGCCAAAAAAAAAAAAAAAATCGTCCTAATTCTTTCCACGATGCATGAGAGTGCTGAACTCGCAACAAACGGAAAGCCAGATATTATAGTTCATTACAATCAAACAAAAGGCGGAGTAGATACCTTCGACCAGATGTGTTGGGTATGAGTTGTAATCGTAAAACTAGGAGGTGAAATGGTGATCTTCTTTGATATGACTAAATATTGCATGCATAAATTCCTATATAATCTACACTACAAATACATTAAAATTGAACAAGAAACCGATCAACAGATACCAGTATATGATTGAACTAAGCAATTGCCTTGCTGATTCATGGCTAAGAGAACGATTACAAATAAAAACTTTGCGTCGGGATATTAGAAAAGATATCGCTGCTGTCCTCAATTTACCTGAGGAAACTGAAACGGCAGACTATCTAGAAAAGAAGCGTAAAACTTGCTTCTATTGTCCTAGTCGAAAGAGACGTATGACTTCCACATATTGCGATCAATGCAAAAATGCCATTTGTGGAGAACACCGAGGAAACATTTGCAGTGAATGTGCAAAAAAGTAATATAATAACGTATTAACATTCATTAAAATGTATTCTGTTATTCACATTATGTATTGTAGTATGTATTGTAGTACCATTTTCGTTCATTTAATAAAAATTTCACAAAAATTAAGCGTTTTATTCAATACTCGTAAAAATTACGATAGTCCAGTATCAGTGTATGTAAAATATAGTCCAGTATTCTAGGGTTAATAAAGTTCTCTCCCTGGACTTACGAATTAAAAGATTATTCCAAAAATGTATGTATGTTCATGATGTGTTAGAATCGTGGATGGACATGGCTTATTCTCTGTAAAATTGCAAAACTGAGCCGAAAACATTGAAGTTTGATGCTTTGTCACGTATTATACAAATGCGACATTCACAGATCAATCAAAGTTTGATGGTTAGAGTTACTACCAAAAACTTTTGGAAAACTGTTAGATATCCAAAACCAAATATAATTTTTATACATTGTGAACGGTACAGGGTGTTGGTAATACCTAGCCACGGATCTGTGGGTAAAATCCAGGGTGATGGACCCGGTGTAAAATTGGTAGGTGAAACGCAAACCTGGAACCAAGCTAATTTAATTCAATTGTAACAAGTAAGTATTGGATGTATAATTTCAATCTGAAAGATTTCACTTAACTATAACTACAAGAGCCATAATAACAACGATAGTACTTAATAATTAATTAATGAAGAAGTAGGCGCCTTATAACAATTTCAATTTTTTATTAATCGATTATTTTCGGTACCGATCGTAATACATATTACATTTACTACATTATTAAGCCGAGACGAATACCTAATATTACATTAAAAACTTACCTAAGAGCTCAGACTAAAGATTAAATGATAAGAAGCTAAAAATACACTTCCTACTAATTATACATTTTCACAATCCAAATAATTACGATCTATATCCTCTTCCTCTCCCTTCCTCATTTAAATCGTTTAATACCGTCCTTGTTTTAAAAATCCCACGAATGTTTTTATAAACAAGGAAGTTCAACGAACGATAAACCCGGATACGTAACATATAGATTTTTCAATGCTTGATTAATTCTTAATGAGAGTTCCTCATTATCAAAAACTAAAAATAAAGGAATGTTTAAGATGTCTTTTGTATTTAGCTCATCGTTTGAAGAGAATTCTCAGTTCCTGGATATTGAGAAATAGGAAGTCGAGAGAGATCGATCCCAAAAGCTCGCTTGCAATAAACACTCGAGATTGTTTGAAGGGCACGTGGCCTCCCTCTTATAAACGTCTTCAAACCATAATCACTGTTAAGTCACGTGGATTGGCACTAGTAAATGTCTTACATAACTAATTTCAATGTTGAACCTTACCATTACAAAAATAGATGTACATCTTACTCCCTTATAATATAATCAAATTATAGGAATTATAGTTATGAGATCCTACGTAGGGTGCCACAAAGACAACAGGAAATTAAACAATTCATCATATATAACATATTTTTAGCGTTTATCACAACATTGTTTTACACAAAACGGACGGATTATAATCCCCCAATATTTACTTGCTAACACTAATAAAACATTAATTGATATGTTTAGTAATAGTTAAATTAATTTTTTTTGTTAGTATACTCATGCTTGCGATAGTTATTAATGCTTATGTTAATTAGTGATCAGCTGCTCATAGTGATTTTTCTCTTCATATCTGGTGATTTCCATGTTGTTGGAGTAGCGCTGTTTACGTGGTATTACATTGATTACAACCGCGAATTTTAATTATTTAAAAAAAAAGAAAAAAATTTAAATCCTTAAAGAGTTAAGAGAAGTTGTACAAATAGGTAATTATGTGAAGTTGTGAGTGTTATTCCTTATTCGTTAATCGAATCTTAGAGTTGGTCGCATCGGATAGATATGGATAGATATGAGGTATGGAGTATTTTATCTCCTGGGGAAGGTCTTTAAGTATTTGGGTTACGATCAAAGGAAAATGTTTAAACTTTCGTCTTGCGTATGTATAGAGGTAAGCGTTGGTGCTTGTAAAATGTGATAAGGATAAGGGATGGTGTAGCCAAAGATTCTTCGGCGTGCCAAATTTTCTTGTAGTTATGGCCGGTGTGTGTGGGCGCGTGCATAGGTGTGTTTATGTGTGCGTGAGGTGTGGTGTGCGCGCGTGTGTATACAGGGTGAGTCAGTTTTTTGTAGACAAACTTTAACAGGAGATAGAACACATGTTTCTAAAAAGAAAAGTTCCTATAAACATATGTCGTAGAAGGCTTCGTTTCCGAGATGCAGGGTGTTGAATATAATTTTTTTTTCTCAAATTGTCATTATAACTCATAAACGAATGCTTAGATTTTTTTCATGTTGGGGGGATAATGTCTATTAATTAAGGGGCATAAAACAAGCGATAAGAATATTCACAAACTGACACAGTGGCGGAGTGGAGGGGGTGCTCAACCCCTTTCATAAACAGAACTTCTACGCCAATGACTATTTTTTAAAAAAAGTGTTATTTTCATTATCTACATACAGTTTAACAAAAATAATGTACCTTCTTCTGTTTCGAAATTCCTGTGCGTTTCCGAGTTATTTTGATTTTTAGTGTTTGATGTGGTACTAAGTTAAGTAATGTGCTTTATGTGAATAATTGAATATAAAGTTTTTAATAAAAAAGATAATAAAACATTTAGAACCATTTTAGTACCTAACGATCGTTTCTTTAAAATTTCAAATACATTTTCATTTATAAATAGGTAGGTTATCGTTTTTTTTTAGTATCCATTGTTATTATCCTCGTATAAAAAGAAATGCATAATTATTATTGTTACGCGGTCAATACTTTCTGTATAATTATGTATGTATCAATTTCGCCATAAACATGTATGTAGTTTTTAAGTGAGACTCTAATAAGTTATAGACTGCTGCTCACTTGCTCTCATTAAAGAGCCGCCACTGTATCAAGCCATACTCAAATACAAGACTTTTGTAAATTGAAATCTGTTTAGTACACTAATTTTAACAATCCTTATTTATTATTGTAACAATACTTAATTAATAATTATGAAATTAATAAGAATTCTTAGCAATAACGATTTATAAATAAATAACAATAACACTAGTATAATAAAATTAGACACTTTGTTCAAAATGTAAACCGTTCTTTTCAATACACATTTCACAGCGACGTACAATAGAACGTCTTAAGTTAATTAAATGATGCACCCTTATTTCATTGCAAGCATCTCTGATGCGATTGTGAAGTTCTTCAAGTGTATTAACCGGAGTGGTATACACTTTTCCTTCATGAATCCCCATACAAAAAAGTCAAGTGGCGTTAAATCGGGGGATCTAGGAGACCACGCCACTGGACTTCCACGACCTATCCACCTCCCCGGGTAGTTATTGTTTAGCCAATTTCTTACATTTCTGCCATAATGCGCCGGACATCCATCAAGCTGAAACCAAGAATGTCCTCTTAAATTCAAAGGAATGTCTTCCCACATATTAACATGTTCTTCTTCTAAAAATTGTAGGAAATTTTCTGAATTTACATGTTGTGGCAAGAAATAAGGTCCAAACACGTGGTTGCCGTAAATTCCAATCCAGACATTTGTACTAAATTCATGTTGAAAACTTCTTGGTCGAATGGCACGTGGGTTTTCATGTGCCCATATATGCAGATTGTGAAAGTTTACGATACCACGACGAGTAAAACAGGATTCATGAGTCCATAGTATGTTGGATAAGAAATCTCTATTATTTTGAATGGAGTTAAGAACCCACCTACAATAATTAAGTCTTCGTTCGGCGTCACCTGGACATAAACCATGAACAGGTTGAGAATGATATGGGCATCTGTGATCCCGTTTTAAAAAACGGGAAACTTTACTTTGGGAAATACCAAGAGCAACAGCAGTACGTCGAGTACTTGTCCCTCCAATTCTATCTCGTCCACGGTTGTTCTGTCGGCCCCTATGTACATTTTTCAAACCCTGGTTAACAAATCGACGATGGATACTCACAAAAACGGAATGATGAGGTTGTCGTCTATTTGGAAATCTTCTCCGATACTCCCTAGCTGCGTACCTTGAATTCCCATTTGCGGACCCATAAATAAAGTGAATGTCGGCTTGTTCGCTATTTGTAAATGTAAACGACATGTTACACTAATTAAAAGCTGGAAAATCAAATGAAATAACTTTTTGAACTTAAAAACAATAATTAATAACAGTGAAAT
Organism: Vesta saturnalis; assembly: GCA_036346205.1. Lineage (NCBI taxonomy): Eukaryota > Metazoa > Arthropoda > Insecta > Coleoptera > Lampyridae > Vesta > Vesta saturnalis. Next base: position 3,782,252 of record JARFJB010000602.1, read on the forward strand.
TATTCAAGATGAAGCAAGTGTTTGTAAAAAGTCAAACTGTCGTTTCAAAATATAAAATTTAATACTTACTTGTTTTCCAAGGCGTATCATATCATATCATATCATATTTTGTTGCAATGAAATAAGGGTGCATCATTTAGTTAACTTAAGACGTTCTATTGTACGTCCCTGTGAAATGTGTATTGAAAAGAACGGTTTACATTTTGAACAAAGTGTCTAATTTTATTATACTAGTGTTATTGTTATTTATTTATAAATCGTTATTGCTAAGAATTCTTATTAATTTCATAATTATTAATTAAGTATTGTTACAATAATAAATCAGGATTGTTAAAATTAGTGTACTAAACAGATTTCAATTTACAAAAGTCTTGTATTTGAGTATGATTTGATACAGTGGCGACTCTTTAATGAGAGCAAGTGAGCAGCGGTCTATAACTTATTAGAATCTCACTTAAAAACTACATACATGTTTATGGCAAAATTGATACACACATAATTATACAGAAAGTATTGACCGCATAACAATAATAATTATGCATTTCTTTTTATACGAGGATAATAACAATGGATACTAAAAAAACCGATAACCTACCTATTTATAAATAAAAATGTATTTGAAATTGTAAAGAAACGATCGTTAGGTACTAAAATGGCTCTAAATGTTTTATTATATCTTTTTTATTAAAAACTTTATATTCAATTATTCACATAAAGCACATTACTTAACTTAGTAGTTAGTACCACATCAAACACTAAAAATCAAAATAACTCGGAAACGCACAGGAATTTCGAAACAGAAGAAGGTACATTATTTTTGTTAAACTGTATGTAGATAATGAAAATAACAGTTTTTTTAAAAAATAGTCATTGGCGTAGAAGTTCTGTTTATGAAAGGGGTTGAGCACCCCCTCCACTCCGCCACTGTGCAAGTTTGTGAACATTCTTATCGCTTGTTTTATGCCCCTTAATTAATAGACATTATCCTCCCAACATGAAAAAATTTAAGCATTCGTTTATGAGTTATAATGAAAATTTGAGAAAAAAAAATTATATTCAACACCCTGTATCTCGGAAACGAAGCCTTCTACGACATATGTTAATAGGAACTTTTCTTTTAGAAACATGTGTTCTATCTCCTGTTAAAGTTTGTCTACAAAAACTGACTCACCCTGTATATATATATATATATATATATATATATATATATATATTGTGTGTGTGTGTGTGCGTGTGTGGTGCGTGCGTGTGTGTGTGGTGGTGTGGGTATGTGGTGTGTATGTGTGTGTATGTGTGTGTGTGTGTAGTGTGTAGTGTGAGTGTGGTGTGTGAGGTATGTGTGATGGTGTGTGTGGTGAGTGTGTGGTGTGTGTGGTGTGTGCGTGCGTGAGTGAGTACATGAGTGAGTGCGTGAGAGCGTGAGTGAGTGAGTGAGTGCGTGAGAGCGTGAGTGAGTGAGTGTGCGTGCGTGTGTGCGTGTGTACATGTGTGAGTGTGTGCGTTAATCGTGTGTGCGTTTGTGCGTGTATGCGTGCGTACGTGTGTGTGTGCGTGTGTGCGTTCGTGCGTGCGTTCGTGAGTGCGTGAGTGAGCGCGTGAGTGAGTGCGTGAGTGAGTGCGTGAGTGAGTGAGAGAGTGAGTGAGTGAGTGAGTGAGTGAGTGAGTGAGTGAGTGAGTGAGTGAGTGAATGAGTGAATGAGTGAGTGAGCGAGTGCGTGAGTGAATGAGAAGGAGTGGCGCGCAGTGGGTGTGTGTGTGTGTGTGTGTGTGTGTGTGTGGTGTGTGTGTGTGTGTGTGTGTGTGGTGTGTGGTGTGTGTGTGTGTGTGTGTGTGTGTGTGTGTGTGTGTGTGGTGTGTGTGTGGTGTGTGTGGCGTGTGTGGTGTGTGTGGTGTTTGTGGTGTCTGTATGTGGTGTGTGTGGTGTTGGTGCGTGCGTGCGCGCGCGTATGGTGTGAGTGTGATGTGTGTGTGGTATGTGTGTGGTGTGCAGTGTGTGCGTATGAGTGTGTGTGTGTGTGTGTGTGTGTGTGTGTGTGTGTGTGTGTGTATGTGTGTGTATGTGCGTGTGCGTGCGCGTATGGTTGTGTGTGTGTATATTCTTCGACATGCAAACCTTTTGTAGTTATAGCCGGAGTGTGTGTCTGTATAAGTATGTGCGTGCGTGAGTGCATGTCTGCGTGCGTGTGTACGAGCGAGCGAGTATATATTACGCAAACAAATCCACCTAGAAATTATGTTACCTGTGAAGAGTTTAAATAGTGGGCTTGAGTAAAGCAGATTCACTTCAGTAGCAGACTATTTAGGTAGGTCGTTTGAGTTCCTCTGCAGCTTAAATGGTACAACGGTCTGTTACATCTAGCAGGTCGCTAATTCTAGTGGTCTTAAGCCCTGCAGCCTTCGACAGTTTGGGTAGTAGACAGATAGACGCCCTGAACCACCATTAAAATATAATAGTTAACCGTGTCAACTAAAATGTTGCAATAACTTATTTCCTATAAAAGCGCAAAAATTAGTACCAAAGGCGCATAATTGGAGCCTAATTATTAGACAAGAATATACAAAGCTGCATGCATTAGATATGCGAATAAATTTTGTTATGGTGTATTTGCTAATTTCAATAGCGCATAATTGATCCCAAATTATTATACAAGAAAATATTTGATTTATGCAAAAGTTTCATGCACCATATCCTTCTTGTAACAACTTATTTACTATAGGGGTGCTCATTTAATAACAATCGCATGAAATGGTTCCTAATTAGCGCAAATATGAGCTATAACATGCCCTATAACCGCTGATTATGAACTCTTTTGCACCGTTCAAATAAAATTTTGCATCCCAACAGAAAAGAAGTTGTAGTAAAAATTCTAAAACATAACTTCACGGAGCCGTAAACTTCTGGATAAATCATTTTTTCTTTTTCTTTTTTTTTTCTTATTCTTTTTCTTTTGTAGTAATTAGGCGCTCCCATAAAAAATAAGTTATTGCAAAAATTACATCGACAAGGCAAGATTTGTGAATAAATTAATCTTTTTTCACGCGATAATTAGATGCTCATGCGCCGTTAAAATTAAATTGTGCGCCTCTATAGAGGCTATAGTAAAAAATATATCGATAAGGCTACCTTTACCGGGCCGTAAACTTCTACGTAAATCATTATAGATATATCTACATTTCATTATATTTAACACATTTTCTTAAATTATGGCTATACTGAATTCTTTATAATATTAACTTATTCTTATTATTCTTAATAATGTTAACCCTAAGTGAACTCCAGCTCGTGTGCTCTAATTAAATATGCTCATGGTTATAAATTACTTATGAAATATTCTAATATACAAATTCCTGTTTAATTTTAAATTTAGGAATTATACAGGCCAGCATGCGCTGTTTTACACAAAACTACCAACAATTAGTACCTAAATAATTAATTCATCATCGCCTTGTCGATGTAATTTTTCCAATAATATTCCGTTTGACAAAATTTTATTTTAGCGGAGCAAAGTGCACACAATAGGCGCCTAATTAAAACTGTGCATAATAGGTCCCTAATTATCGCGTTAATGTAGTTTTTGCAATAACTTATTTCCTATGGGGCACAATATTTTATTTTAGGGACGAAAACAGTGCATAAAGGGCGCCTAATTACTGCATACGAAAAACTAATTTATGCAGATGTTCACGACTGTAAAGTTAGTTGTGTTGATGTAATGTAGTGTTGCCTATATGGGCGTGAAATTTAATTTTAGCAGCGCAAAACTGTACCGTTAATTGTGTCGATGTAATTTTTACAATAATTGTTTCCTATGGAGGTGCAAAATTTAACTTTAACGGCACAAAACGGTGTATAATGGGCTGTAATTTTCACGCAAGAAAAGATCAATTTTTCCATAAGGCTTTGAAGTTAGCCTTGTGGATGTAATCTTTGCAATAACTTTTTTCTTTTGGGGACGCAAAACGGTATTGTAGTAGGGCAAAACGGCACATAATTACCGCCTAATTACCTGAGAAACATTGGCTTATGCAGAAGTTGACCGCTGTGAATTTAGCCTTGTCGATGTAATTTTTGCAATAACTTATTTAGTATAGGGAGAAAAATTTTCTTTTGGCAAGGTAAAACGGCGCATAATTGGCGCAGTATTTTACTGCATAAAAATTTATTTATGCAGAAGTTGGCGATACCGTGAAGTTAGCCACGTCAATAGAATTCTTGCTTCCCTATAAAACCGCAAAATTTAATTTTAAAGGGGCATCGAGAATATAAATAGAATCATCACCTCTGGGAAATTAATCATACGGTTAAGCTTATCCCCTGTTACGGTGCAAAATGTAACTTCAAGGATACATAATTGCCGCCAAATTATTGGAGAAGAAAAATTTGATTTATGCAAAAGTTTTTGTAGTATTTTTGTAGTGACTTCTTTCCAATAGAAACGCAAAACTTAATATCAATGGCGCAAAATTGCTCACCCTTAATTACTCCACCAAATAAATTTATGATCTTAGCAAGGCGTAAAATTACGTTAATAAAATTTTTCCCATAATTTATTCCCACAAAAGATTCATTTTAAAGGCGCATAATTGGCGCCCATTTTTCACACAAGAATTAGTAAATTAGTACATAAGAACACGGCTATGAAGTTAGGTGTTAGATATTAATTAACCGGCATAAAATTGCGCATAATTAGCGCTTAATCACTACATACGAAGTAATACATTTATGCAGTTCAGGGTTGTCAATAGACGGCACGAAACAAGGCATAATTAGCGCATACTCGCTACGTGAAATTGGAAAGTGGCGAAAGAATTTTTCTATAACTGATTTTCTTATTGGAGCGCAAAGTGTATTTGCAAAATTAAACGCTTATATATAATAGATTATCCGAAACTAACTCTTTGGACACATCCAAAGCTATGAATAATACAACGTAAAGTTATAATAAATTTTTAAAAATAAACGCGTTGTAGTTACTTACTTAATATCTTTATTTGCTTATTTAACAATATTGCAAAGGACTGTGTACACTTTTTACATTTACTACCATTCTATTTACTATTTACAATTGAGTTTCTAATGTTTCTCTTTTCCTCACTCCACCTACACTGTCTTCCTCGCCCCTTAACTGTCTTCTTTTCCATATTTTTTCCATGCAATCCCTCCCCTTCCTTTTTCCTCCAGTATCTCCTTTACCGTCCTCTTCTCTTCCTTTACCTCCCTACATTCTTTCATCATATGGTTGATCGTTTCCATCGCCTCCCCGCATAGCCAACATACTCTGTCTTCGTCTCTTCTCCAATATTTGTTCCCTCTTTCTTCATTTCCACACTTAAATCTCGCTATCATTTTCTTTCTTTCCTTCCTCCCTTCTATCAAGTATCCCGGTATTCCTTCTCCCTTGATCTTCCTATAGTTTGTATTGTATTTACCTTCCTTCACCTTCATCCATCTTTCCTGCTTTTGGACATCCCTGTTCCTTCTAATTATGTCCTCTGTCACGCTCACACCTTTCCTTCTTAATCTCTCCATTTCTACTTTCGCATACCCATTCCGTTCTGGTTGCTTGTCCATATTTTATTCTTCCTTCTTTTATTTCCTTCCAGCATTCTTGTGATATCTTACACTCTGATCTTCTACTTATTTCCTGCTCGTACTTCATTGCTCTCATTTCCGCCTCCACACTTATGTTTTATGCTTGCACCTCCTCTCTGATGATGTATCCCGGTGTTTCTCTTTCCACTGCCAGTACCCATTTCCAGTATTTTTCTTGCAGTCCTCCTTCTCCTTCCTGTGCATACTCCCCCTCCAGTACCTACTTGAAATATCTCTCCCATTCGTTTATCTGTATTCCCTCTTGCATCCTTCTTCTCCTCTTTACTTTCTTTAGATATTTCCATACGCCCTCTTCACTTTTTATATTCCTTATATATTCTTCATTTTTATTTTTATTTTCTTCCTTTTTCCTCTCGCACGTTTTCTTGTATTTATGTAATGCTTCTTTATATTCCTCTACGTTCCCTTTCTTCCACTGTCTTAGTGTTCTTCTTGGGCTGCTTGCATTCTTTGTCCTACCATTGCTTCCAACCCGTTTTCTCATCTTTCTATATTTTAAACTTTACTTTCTCCGCTGCTTCCTCCATTCTCACCCTCAATTCTTCCACGTTTTCTTGTACGCCTTCCCTTTCCTATTCTCTATTTGTACCTCTTTATACTCTCTTCTATCCATACCTTCTTGGTCGAGAATTCCTCTACTTTTCTCGTATCCTCTCTTTCTCTCCCTTCCATTATTATTTCCAACGGCTGATCATCCTCTCCCTTTGCTCTTCCTTTTCTGTTGTTCCTTTCCGCGTACTGTACCACCCATGAGAAATCATTTAAAATTTCCCTTCCCCACCACTCCCGATCATTTTCTTATATCCATGTCTTGCATTCCCACTACGTTCTGCTCCTTAACAAACTCCCAGAAATCTTGATCTTTGTTCTTTAATCCCGATATGTTCCACAACATTATCTTTAGTTCGTTCCTCCTTGCCTGTCTTCTTTTCCTACTTTCTCTTTGTTTGCTTTGTTTTTCTTTTCTATTTCCTTTACTCATTTTTGCGTTGCCCAGCCGTTTCGTCATCCTCCTTGCCCCATTCTCCTCCCTATCTTCTCTCCCCCTCTCTCTGCTTAGTTCCTTCGTTCTCTCGTTCCATACATATCTTAGATCGTCTATCTCCATTTTTCTGTACCCTATCCATACTTTTTTCCCTCCGCTCTTCTTTCCACCGCTCTGTTCCGTATTTTTTTTGTACTTCCCTTTCTTCCCTTGTTAGGTCGTGATCTATGTAAATTCCTGTGTTCCTCAGTTTTCTCTTCTCCATCATAATCTTCTGCTTCTCCTTGCAGGTCTCCACTTCCGTCACCACCATCTCATTTTCCCTCTCTCTGTTTATCACCATCACTTTCCTAACTTCGGCTCTTACATTTAGCTTCTCTTTCATCATCGCTCTTAATTCTTTATGGGGTTCCTTGCTTCTCGACCCCTTTATTACAATGTTATTCTTCCTCTTCCTTCTCTCCTCCTCGTCTGCTTTTTTTTCTAATTTTTCAATCCTTGTTTTCCCTCTTCCATTCCTTTTCTCTTTCTTCCACTTGTTCTTTCATTTCGTTGATTTCTTTCCTTATTCCCTTCATATTTTCTTCCATCAGCTTCCTTAACTCACAAATTAATTGCTTCATTTCCTCCATTTCTACCTCTCCCTTCTTGTTTTCACTTTGCACTTACTCTGTTACCACCTTTATTCTCCTCCTCTGTATCAGGTGACCCTTTTACCTTCTTCCCTTTCCGCCTTCTCTTCTTCCCTCTTCCTTTTATTAATACTCTCCTTCCCTTGCCTTTCTGTCCTTTTTTTCCCCAATGCACGAATTCAATTTAATATTTTCAATTAAAAGAATATTTGCGTATTATTAAAATATTCCATTTGTGCTAAATAAATTCGTATAAAATTACACTATTTACAATGGAAAATGTAGTGTCAAAGGTCACCCGCGTATCGTTTAGTATTCAATAATATTCTTTCTATTGAAATAAATAAATTTTACATTTTAGAATGCCATTATTAGGTTTTGCGTTGAAGTTAAAATATATTAAACGCCATTGTTAATTGTTATCACCACTACTAAGCACAACGCTAAAAGTCCGAATTATTAGTTTTGAATATTCACAGGATATTAATAAAGACAAGCTCTAATTAACATTGGTAACGCAAAACGGGGCATAATTTCGCCTAATTACTGAATAAAATGTAAATAAATTCACCACTGTGAAATTAGTCGTGTGGGTAAGCTTTTTTAAATAGATTATTCCCTGTTGCAGCACAAAATGTAATTTCAAGGGCACATAATTGTCGCTAAATTCATAATTAATTGTTAATTACTCCAAAAATTTATTTATGAAGTTGGCGGTTACGTCAAATTATGTTTTAATTTGTTCCCTACAAAAAAGATTAATTTTAATGTAGTTGGTGACTCCTTAAAGTTATTCATATCAATAGAATTTTTTCTATAACTTACTCCCTATAAAAGTGAAAAATGTAATTTCAAAGACGAATAATTGGAAACTAATTATCACACAAGGAAATGGCTGTAAAATTAGCCGTGTGGATAAATTATTTTCATTAAGTTGCGCCAGATTACTGTAAAGGAGAAATGCGGAATTTTGTAGTAATTCCTTCCTATATGAGCGCAAAATTTAATATTAACGGTATGAAATGGCGCATAACTACTACATACGAAAAGATCCATTTATGAAGTTGACGGCTGCATAAAGTTACTTGCGTCAATAAATTTTTGCTATAAATTATTCCCTATAAAAGCGCAAAATTTTATTTCAAGGGGCATAATTCTGTACGGCCGCAAAATTTAAATAACGACGGCGCATAATAGACGCCAAATTACTGTATGAAAAAATTAAATTTATGCACAAGTTAGTGTAATAACTTGTTTCCTATATAGGCACAAAATTTTATGCCAATATCACGAAACGGCGCATAATTATCGCTTAATTATTACATACGAAACAATACATTTGCGCAGTTAATACAATTTTGCTATAAATCATTCCCTACAAAATCGCTAAATTTAATTTCAAAGACGCATAATTGGCGCATAATTATCAAATAAGAAAATGTTAATGTATACATAAGTTTACGGCTTTGAAGTTAGCCTTGTTACTTGTCTGTATGGGTGCAAAATGTCGACGGTGCATAATAGGCGCCAAATTACTGTATAAGCCAAATTTTATTTATGCACAAGTTCGTAACTCCATGTTATATTTGTAATAACTCATCGCGTATAGATGCACAAAATTTAATAGCAATGTCACTAGACGGTGCATAATTATTGCTAAATTACTGCATACAAAAAAAAATTAGTTTGAAGAATCTGGAACCTGCGTGACGTTGAAATGTGTCAAAAAACTTGCTCTATAATTGATTTTCTATTTGAGCCCAAAATGTAATTCTAATGGTGTAAAATTAGCGCATAATTATATCAAATTATCCCAAAAAGGCTCGGATACATTCAAAACTATGAATAATACAACGAAATGATAAATGGATAAAATTTAATATCAATGTCACGAAATTGTGCATAATTACCGCATAATTACTACTACTAAATTCAAAAGAATTTTTCTATAACCGATTTCCTATTGGAGCGCAAAATGTAGTTCCAATTGCGCAAAATTAGCGCCTATCACTATAAAGCACAACGCGAAAAAAGTCCGAATTATTACTTTTTAATATTAAAAAGATATTAATAAACATAAGCACTAATTGCAATTAATAATAGTTTTGGTGATATTTTAATAAGTAAAGGGTGTTAGTAAAAAGTAAGACGTTAAAAGTAAACATCCTTGCCTTAATTATTAAATTATTTACGAAACGGAGCACAATTAGCATCTAATTACAACATATAAAATTGATTAATGCAGAAGTTGGCGACTCCGTGAAGTTAGCCATGGCTAACTTATTCCCTATAAAAGTGTAAAATATAATTTCAAAGGAGCATAATTAGTGTCAAAAATAAAAATTAATTGATCACCACTGTGAAATAGTCGTGTGGCAAAACTTTTTAAATTACCCCTTAATTACTCCAAAAATAAATTAATGTCGGCTTGTAAAATTATACGTGTTAATAGAATTAGTACTATAATTTATTCCCTATAAAAACGCAAAGTTTAATTTTAAAGGCGCATAATTGGTGCGCAATTTTCACACAAGAATTAGTGAATTAGTACATAATATCACGATAATGAAGTTAGATGTTAGTTATTTTCATTAATTTGTTTCCTGTACGGGCGCAAATTTAATTTCAACGAGACGCATAATAGGTGCCAAATTAATTAATTAATGTATAAGAAAACTTGATTTATGCAGAAGATCCCAATTCTATGTCATTTTTGTAGTAACTTTTTTCCTATAGGGGCGTAAAATTTAATACCAATAGCGCGAAACGGCGCATAATAAGAGCTTAATTACCGCATACAAAAAAAAAATCATTAAGTTGGCGTCTACGTAAAGAAGTTGCCCGTCTCAATAGAATTTAATATTTAATTTCAAAGGCGCATAATTAGAGACTAATTATCACATAAGAAAAGGTTAATTTAAATCATAGCCGTATAACTGTGTGGATAAATTATTTTAATCTACTTGTTTCTTATACGAACGCAAAATTTATCTCATCTTTAATTCAATCTGTACGGGCACAAAATTTAATTCCGAGGGAGCATAAGAGGCGCCAAATTTCTGTATACGAACAAATTAATTTACGCTGAAGTAAATGTTATATTTGTAATAACTTGTTTTCCTGAGGTGCACAAAATTTAATTTATACCAGAGGCACGAAATGGCGCATAATTATCGCCTAATTACTGCAAACAAAAAAGACTAATTTACGATGAATTTAGGGGCCCAAAAAGAATTGTTCTATAACTGATTTACTATTGGGGTGCAAATTTAAACGCTTAATTAGATTAGATTATCCGAAAATAAATTCGCACACTTCCAAAACTATGAATAATGCATTGTAAAGTTATCAAAGCACAACGAAAAAGTCGGAATTATTAATTTTTAATATTAATAAGGTATTAATAAAGCATTAATTAATATTTTAGCGACGCAAACGGAGTATAATTGGCGTCTAGTCACTGGATAACTCAAATTAGGTGTGTGGTTAAGATTTTTTTAATAGCTCACTATAACCTGCCTTGGTATAAAATGTAATTTCAAGGACACATAATTTCCGCCAAATTACTACACAAGAAAAATTTGATTTATGTAAGAATTCATAACTCATTATTTTTGTAGTAACTTCTTTCCTATACAGACGGATAATTTAATAGCAATGGCGCGTAATGGCTCATAATTAATTCTTAATTACTGAAAAATAAATTAATGAATTGGGTGGCTGCTGCGAAAAATTTCACGTGTTAATAGAATTTTTACAATAATTTATTTCCTATAAAAGCGCAAAAATTTACTATTGGTAAATTAATAAAGATCACGGCTGTAAAGTTAGTTATTTTCACTGATGTGTGCCGTCTAGTAGTAGGTACGTTGTGCTATTTGAATGAAATAGGCTGGACGACGGTAAGTGTTGCATCATGTGCGGCAGGTAAACAATGAAACTACTCAAATTAAAATTAACGAGATTTGCGCAATTGTGGTTCAGTCCGTTAATATTGTGGGAAAGAACCACCAATAAAACTCAATTTATTCATAAATAAGTAATTGCACAAGTATATTAATAAATCAAATAACAAAAAAAAACAGTGAAAGGGTTAAATATATAACAAAACACCATTAAATAAGGCTAAAGTGTGTACAAAACTCTAATATTAAGAGAAAAATAAATAAAAAGCAGTTTAGTTACACATAAACACAATAAAAACAATGTAGGCACACCCAAAATTGTGTCATAAATAATCAGAATGCATCAGAAGGCAAGGACAAAAGAAAATAGACAAGGAATTTACACGTACACAATTGTTTAGTGACTACTAAAGCGTAAAATACATACGTAAAATTACAATAAATTACATATAAAGAGAAATTAGTTCGCAGGCAAACAATTCTACTTAACAAACTGACACACAAAAAACTCATTAAACAAAGCCTTATAAAGCTAAGTTGTAAATAAATCATAACATCGTGACCGATGTACTAGTTTGAGTGCGTTAGAAAAATACAGCGCCCCTTTCCCAGGTTACACATTCATCTATACAACAATAAAAATAAAATTCGAGGTGTTTAATGGTCATCTGGACCCGGGAGTATGTACACACACGGCAATTGCCTATTACAATTAATAACCAAGCGCTATCCTGTACCCGTTCGCCAGGCCCACCTCTACACAAATATAAATATAAACAACAACCAGCAATGCTAATTCACCCAAGTATATGAGTGAAGGAGCCCCATACTGTAGTGTATTTTAGCAGATTTACGTTTACTGAGCCCGCGTGCGAATGGGATACCTTTGCAAGGCAATCTTTGATTTTTAATACGTTACGTAGGCTTGTAGAATTGTTTGCTGCAAGCTTTAATTACATTAAAAATACCTACTTACACTTGAATATATTCTCTTTAGTTAACCACTTTACCATCAACACGACGAGTTAAGATACGCGGTTTAAAACTCGGCGCCGTGGCGATTAATTATAGATTAATTTTTGGAAAAATTGACATTAAAACGTACACTAAAAGAAACGAACGAATTAGCGTTTCTAGTTGTCTCAAATGTGCAAGACAAAAATATTTATAGACGTAACGGTTTACAATGGGAGTTTCTAATTAAAACAAATCAAAGCGACCCGGCTCAATCAAACCTGCCTTCCCCTCCGATTTCAAACTAACCATATTTACTCCCGAAATTCAACCGCCGTCTTTCAAAAGTAATAAAAAAAAACAAGAAATTTATTACGTGGGAAGATTTTTCCACATTCCTTACTGCACGAAATCTTAATTTTTCGTCCGCAGAAAAACCTATATCTAGTATCAAATTTCAAAGTACCAAACAAAGATCCCTTTGGATTTGAGCTATGTTCCGACGTAATTAATTAGTGTCGAGTGTACACCTGCTTGTTTCTACCCTAACATGTGTTTTCCAGCCCTTAGCCATTATTAGTTACAAAAATAAAATATCCCGAAAACCATTCTCAAATTACGACTTAATATATAATAAAATATATCAAACCCCATTAACTCTTCTATCGCGGTAACAATTGCGATTTGAACATGTTTATTATAATAATAAAATTTTCACGGTCCGCTACCTACAAGTTACTTGTGTCAATACAATTTTGTTATAAATTGCTCCCTATAAAGGTGTAAAATTTTATTTGAAAAATTACTTTATAAGAAAGTTACTCCGTAACTCCATGTGATATTTGTAATAACTTGTTTCCTATACGTGCACAAAATTTAAATAATACCAATGGTACGAAATGGCGCATCATTATCGCCTAATTACTGCATACCAAAAAAATTAATTAATGAAGAACTTAAGAGGCTACGAGAAGTTAGAATGCAAAAAAGAATTTTTTTGTAACTGAATTCTCGACTGAATTGCTAATGGAGCGCAAAATGTAATTCCAATGGTGCAAAATTAACGCCAATTATTTCAGATTATTCGAAAATAACTCCGACATCATCACACACTTCCAAAACTATGAATAATACAACGTACAGTGATAATAAATTTATAAAAATATATTAACTACTAATTGTTAATTGTTATCATCACTACAAAGCAGAACGCGAAAAACGTTTTAATATTAACAGGGTATTAATAGAGAATAAGCACTAATTATATTTAATAATAGTGTTGTTGACATTAATAAGTAAAGAGTTAGTATAAAGCAAGACGTTACAATTAAACATCTTTGCCCTAATTAGTTAATTAATTATCTATAAAGTTCAACTTATAATTTACAAGTTGATCAGGCCACTAAATTACTGTCCTATGGGGGCGCAAAATATTTTAGTGGCGCAAAATAGAGCATATTGACGCCTAATTACTGAATAAAAAATTGGATTATGCAGAAGTTGGCAACTCCGAAGTTAGCCATGCCAATATAATTTTTGCTATAACTTATTCCCCATGAAACCGCAAAATGTAATTTTAAAGGAGCATAATTGGCGACAAAATATAAATTAATTTACCGCTATGAAATTATTCGTGTGGTTAAGATTTTTTAAATAGCTTATTCCCTGTTGCGGCACAAAATGTAATTTCAAGTGCACATAATTGTCGCCAAATTACTGAATAAGAAAAATTTCATTTCTGTAAAACTTCATAACTCCATATTATTTTTGTAGTTACCATTAAGTTGGTGTCTGTGTAAAGTTACTCGTGTCAATAGAATTTTTTGGCATATTTAATTTCAAAGGCGCATAATTAGGTATTAATTATCACACCGAAAAAGGTTACTTTAAATAATCAGCGTACAGCTGTAAAATTAGCTGTGTGGATAACTTGTTACTTATACGAACGCAAAATTAAATTTCAGCGGCGCATAATTCGTGCCAAAATATGATTAATGCAGAAGTTCGTAACCTCATATCTATTTTGTAGCAGTTTTCTCCCTATAGGGACGAAACATTTAATATTAACGGCATGAAATTACGCATAATTAGCACTTAATTAGCGCATACGAAATAAAGACGCATAATTGGCGAATAATTTTCCAAAAGAAAATGTTAATGTATACATAAGTTTAGGGATTTAAACTTTATCTATTGATTAACTTCTTTTCAGTACGGATGTACAATTTTATTTCGATGGCGCATAATAGGGGTAAAATTACAGCATAAGAAGTTCGCAATTTTTGTAGCAAATTTTTTCCTATAGCGCGAAACGGCGCATAATAAGCGCTTAATTACTGCATACAAAAAAATCCATGAAGTTGGCATCTGCGTAAATTTACACGAGTCAATAAAATTTATGCTTTCACTTACTTCCTATACCTACATAATTTCAAAGACGCAAAACTTAAACGTACAGCTATGAAATTAGTTGTGAGGATAAATTATGTTCATTAACTTGTTTCCTCTACGGACGCAAAATGCAAGTGGCGCTTAATTGATGCCAGAATCTAATTTATAAAGAAGTTCGCGACTTCATGTCAACCACGTAGTAATTTCCAAAACACACAACATTTAATACTACCGGCATGATTTTGACCTAATTAGCGCTTAATTACTGCATACGAAATAAAACATTCATGCAGATGACGGTTGTGTCAATTGAATTTCGCTATAGATTAGTTTCTATAAAAGCACTAAATTTGGCGCATAATTATGCCACTAGAAAATGTTAATGTAAACATAAGCCGAGTAGATTTTCTGTACGAGTACAAATTTAATTTCGACGGCGGATAATTAGCTCAAAATTACTCCGTAAAAAAATTAATTTATGCACAAGTTCGCAACTCCAAGTTATATTTGTCATAACTTGTTTCTTATAGGGGCACGAAACAGCGCATAATTATCGGCTAAT
This sequence comes from Vesta saturnalis, assembly GCA_036346205.1. Lineage (NCBI taxonomy): Eukaryota > Metazoa > Arthropoda > Insecta > Coleoptera > Lampyridae > Vesta > Vesta saturnalis. The sequence continues at coordinate 3,797,295 of JARFJB010000602.1, forward strand.
TACTGCATACAAAACAATACACTTATGCGGTTGACGGCTGTGTTAATACAATTTTGCTATAAATTACTCCCTATAAAATCACTAAATTTAATTTCCCAGGCGCATAATTATCCGATAAGAAAATGTTAATGTATGTATTAAGCTTATGGCTTTGAAGTTTACCGAGTGGATAAGTTATTTTAATTAATTTTTTTACTATACGACGGCGCATAATAGGCGCCAAATTAAAAAACTTGATTTATGCAAAAGTTCGTAATTCCAGGTCATTTTTGTAGCAATTTTTTTACTATAAGGGTGCAAAATTTAATACCACTAGCGTGCAACGGCCCATAATGGGTATTTAATTACTGCATACAACAAAATAAATCCATGAAGTTGGCGTCTGTATAAAGTTACTTCTGTCACTATAATTTTTGCGCATAATTTGCACCAAATTACTGCATAAGAAAAGTACAGAAGTTTTTAATTTGCTTTCTATAAGAGCGCAAAATTTATATTGACGGTATGAAAAGGCGCATAACTAGCGCTTAATTACTGCATACGAAAAGATCCCTTTATTGAGTTGACGGCTGCATAAAGTTATTTCGATCAATAAACTTTTTCTATAGATTATTCCCTATAAAAGCGCAAAATTTTATTTCAAAGAGGCCACAGTTTGTGAAAAATTATTACACAAAAAAGTTTAACTTATGTATAAGTTTACGGTTTTCAAGTAAGCCGTGTGTATAAATTATTTCAATTAACTTGTATGTACGGCCACAAAATATAGGGGCACAACATTTAATGCCAATGTCACGTAACGGCGCATAATTATCGCTTAATTACTGTATACAAAAAAATTAATTTATGAGGAGGCTGCGTGAAGGTAAAATAATGTTAAAAGAATTTTCTGTAACTGATTTCCGATTTGGGCGTAAAGTGTAATTCTAACGGCGCAAAATTAGCGCCTAATTATATGAAATTATCCGAAACTATGACACTTTCATGCGCCTCCAAAACTATGAATGATAAATATAACGCAAAATTGATAAATCCATTATACATAAAACATATTAAACACTAATTATTGATTGTTATTATCACTACAAAGCATAATGCGAAAAAAGTGGGAATTATTGCTGATTAATATTAAGAGTGCATTAATAAAGATAAGAACTAATTACGCTTAATAATATGTTTCTTGACGTTAATAAGTAAAGGGCCTTAGTATAAAGCAAGACGTTCAAAGTAAATATCTTTGCCCTAATTAGTTAATTAATTATCTATAAAGTTCAACTTTTAATTTACAAGGTGGACAGGGCACTTAACAACTGTCACTTTGTGCGCGTTTAAAAGGCTAACTAACGGTTTTTAAAAAGAATTTTGATCTAATTCAGCAGACGTCTTACTCATTTTCAATTAGGAAACGCCTTATTTAAGATAACATTAATTAAGTGTAATTTCAATATATTAAGCCTGCATTTTTCTCTTAATTAATTTTAATCCTGTACAAAAACACCTACACGCTTACGCCTTTGTTTTTTTTTTTCAGCAAATTTAATTAATGTTACCGAAACAATGACTGAAAGTTAAGAAAATGCAGCGACCTCGAAACCTACAACTATTATTAAAACATCAACATCAGAAAGTAATCGATTTTTTTTGTTCCATTCAGCAACTGGTTTGAATGTAAATAAGGGTTTATACACACCTTTACTGCCTTCTTTTTTGAATGGAATTTTAATCCGCACTTAAAAAGTTTCCTTTATGCAATCGTGCACTTTAGTTAGTAACACTAAAAAAAAACTCCGACTCCTTAACACAGTTCTCGCTTTGATCGCGTCGCTTTGGCAACCATTTTAGAGACATTGGTTTGGTTTAGCGCGGGCCGGTACAAACATCGTTTTAAAACGAAACTTGTTTCGGTACAGATCGGAATTAGTGCATTTACAATCCGAGAGAAGCGCAATGAATTTTCATTTCAGATATAATTACAGATTTCTACATTTAAACAACTACTTATTTTAAATGAATTAAAAAAAATTGTACTTGCATTACAGAATTGAATTAAATCTACATCTTGTTAACGGTTTAAATAGATAATTTGGATCTTGAGAATCTTTAAACATCCAGATTTTATATAGTGCGATATCATCATAAAGTTGCATTTACACAATTATAACATGTCATCCGCTAGTTTCTATTTATTGTAAACTGTTTAGTTATTTTTTAATTTTTCGTATTTTCGTAATTTATTAATGTAAATTAATTTCACCTTTTACTGAATGTTCCCTTTTTATGACTCCAACACATTTTTCTATTTCGATGTTACGCTGCTACTATTGAGTAAATGTTTTCATTAAATAACAGTTTTCATGATCCAAAAGTGTTTTCAGAGTATTTTGGAAACAGTTGATCACTATCATTTTACTGTCGAGAGTATTGCGTTATACAAAACGTCACGAGTCTTTCAGTTTTTAATAACGTCTGTATAAATTCTGGACTTGAGAAAAGATAGAAAAAAGGAATATTTCCAACATGTCTTGCAGTTTGAGTACTACTGAGGAGTAAAAACATGTGAAACTGCTGGAAGCCAGCGCCGTCTTTAGTGAAGCCGCCCTAATACAAAACAGTTTGACAAGAGCCTTTCTATAATCTTGTGTTTTGTTGACGCCCTTCTCAACCTTCTGTCATCCTCATCTTATGCACGGCCGGCAAAATTTTAAATGACTGGAATGCAGACATTTTATAATAGTTGATACGCCCAGCACCCGCTCTAGGAGTGGGAAACCCGGACATTTGCCCGGGGCGTCGTCAAAATTGGGGGGCTGAATTTTTGGCTGTAAGTGTGAGAAATATATTGATTTGTTAAATACCCAATTAATAAACAATTTCATATACACTGTTTATGTTTAAATGCTAAAAATATTTACAATTCTTGTGGATTGTGAAAAAAATCAATCATAAAAGATAGGTATATTTCTTATTTCAACATTAATTTAATTCGTGACATACCAAAATATTTGAAGATTTCAATTTCAGGGATAATAAAAGATTGACCGGTGATTCATTTTTTAGAACATTTAATACAGCAATCTATGTTAAGGCGGCTACTCACTACGCGATACTTGCCAAGTAATAGCATCGACCCCGGGATTTACTTGTACTTCCCGTCGGCTGGCGGAAAATGGTCCCAAGTCAAATTTATCGCTACTATATACTTAGTCCAGTTATTTTAGGTTTTCAGTGCAAAAAAAAAAAAATGGTGGCAGCAGTTTTTTTAATACTTCATTTTGTTGTTTTAAACAACATATTAAAAATAGAGAACGATAGCGGCCATGCTATTCAAGGTCAAAGGTCGCAAAAATCAGTTTTTTGCAAAAATTTCGTTTTCTATGGCTCGGAGGTCAATTGAGTTGGTTACAAGAAAGAAAGGTCATGAAATTATCTACAAAAATGGTCACGTACGACGAAACGTTTGCAAAGTACAGAGTGACGAATCTGAACGTCGAGCGCAGTATCCGTTTCAGCACTACCATTGAGGTAGAAAACAAGGCGTGTTTTTTTATCACATGGTGTCCCCAGTAAGCCTAGTCCATGTTGGGTGTAAAAAAATTACGTTTCGATGTGTTAATTATTGAAACTGCAATAAAATAATCAATTGTTAACACTATTGTCATAGTAGGTGAGAACATCGATCTTTTGGTTCTTCTCATTGGACGTAGTCATTTACAGCAGCAATTATTTTTTATGAAACCAGGCAAAGAAAAGGTCAAGACACATTTTTTAATTTTTCAAGCTTTTACAAATATCCTTAATGTAAGCAACATATTTTATTGCTACATGCAATAACGGGATGTGATACCACTTCTGGTCTATTCAACAGAAGAAAACTAAATATGTTAAAAATGTTCGAAAATCGTCTTGATTTGTATCAAGCTGCCGAAACTTCAACAAGAAAATTGTTCTCAACAATTTATACTCGAGAATGGAGTGAAAATTATATTGGCAATGTATGGAGCTCCTAAGTCGGAAAGATCTCTTGACAATTACCGGTGTTTAAGTTTTGCAAAGTCAACAAGATTCAGTAAAATTACCATCTCTTCCACCTACAACTGTAGCAGCTCAACAACACTTGTATCGTGTATATTACCAGGTCCAAACATGGCTGGGAAGAGACATTGATCCACAACAGTGGGGCTGGATCTTTAATAACATTTGTTTAGAGCCCATTACAACATTGTTACCACCTGCGTCAGACAATATTCTTAATACCATTTTTTGTAATTGTACGAAAGGATGCGGTACAAATTGTGGATGCAGAAAAATTGGTGTATCTTGCTCCATTGTATGCGACAACTGTCATGGACAATCATGTCTCAATGCAATGCCTGAAGCTTCTGCTGTTGATTGTTCCGATAATGTTTCTACTGAGAGTGATATTGATCTTTTTGTAACAAATATCAGCAAAAATAACGAAGATACAGACCTCCTAGAACCTGACAATGAAATAGTAATAAATGACATTTATGAAGACAAGGACAAAACGAAATTTTTTTACACTCAACATAGACTAGACCTGCTGGGGACACCATGTAAAAAAACGCGTCTTGTATTCTACCTCAATGGTGGTGAGGAAACGGATACAGCGCTCGACGTTCACATTCGTCACTCTGTACTTCGTAAACGGTTTGTCGTACGTGAAAAATGAATAGGACCATTTTTGTAACCACCTCAATTGACCTCCGAGCCATAGAAAACGAGATTTTGACAAAAAACTGATTTTTGTAACCTTTGACCTGAATAATTTTTTAAGCCTGGCCGCTATGTTTCTCTATTTTGTGATTAAAAAAAAATTATGCCACCGTTTTTTACCGTTATATAGTATCGATAAATAAAAACAATTAATGTTACCTAATAGTGTTTCTCTATGAGCTATAGGTGGCTTAATATTTGTAGTCAAAAAGTGTAGCTTATATAATGTATAAATTTGTTTTAAATGTATGGAGTGTGCCAATGATATTATATTAAAGTTCTTGGATATTTATGAAAAAGAACCTTTGGGATTCGTCTCATAAATTACACTATTATTCAAAGTTGTAACTCACCACCTTCTTTGTTTGCGTTTTTTTTATTTTTGAGCAAAAGATAACCACAACTAAATGTTACAAAAGCAGCTAGGTCTGTCGTATCAGTATTTTCATCCAGTACTTGTTTTACTTTTGAAGGATAAAGACGTGTTGCTCTTGAGTGATATCCAATACGGATACGTGTACGTGCAAAACGCGAAGCGCGATAAGGATAAAGATTCCTGTTGAGAAAGTGCAACGTATGATGATGTGACCTACTCCCCGGTAAGATAACAATTTAATCATTTTGCAGCAGTGCAATATGCACACAGCAGCATAATGGATAACAATATTGTCTTAAACCAACGACCTCCAACACCAGCTGAGTTTATATTATCTCAGCAAAATCAGGCTCTCTTACACGAGAATCAACTAAAAACTCAAAATGAGATTAATTTATGGAACGCTTGGCAGCAATCCCTCGCAACCATTGAAACCTTAAATGGTTATATTAACCAGCTAATGCAACGGGTAAAAATCCTCGAGAATTCAGTGGCGGAACCTAATGCAAAGCAGGAAACAGAAAATAAAACTGAATACTGTACCGACGAAGAAGAGTTAACGAAAGAAACAGAGTGGATTGTCAAGAAAACAAAGAAAACTAATAATAAAAAACGAAAAGCATCCGAGTCACCCGAGACTTCTCCACAACAACAACCAACAACTTTAAAACAAGCAGAGAACAAACCGAAAGAAAAGAAAATACCCCTAGCGCTACCAGTTAATTTGGTGAATGTAAAGGTTATAAAACCGTGTATGAATTAATGGAGAGAGCGGAAATTGCATATAATGTAACCGCTATGAATAATAATGTATTTAAGATTAATGTGCCAGACGATTTGAATTATCGAAGGCTGATAAACACCTTACGTAATCATAATGTTGAATATTACACCTATGAGGACATACAAAACAGGCCCATAAAGGTTATGGCTAGGGGCTTACATCCAACCTGCCCAATAGACCTAATAGTCGATGACCTGAAAGAAAAAAAATACAAAATTGTAAGTGCTACCAACATCATTAAGAAAACTAAAACAGAGAATGGCTCCGTAACAAAGCCATTGCCCCTACATATGTTAGCTTTTGACAAATTAGAAGTTATCAAGGATATTTACGCAATTAGTATTATTGTAGGATTGAAGGTAAAGATTGAACCTCTACGTAAGAAAACAACCCTTATCCCGCAATGCAAAAAGTGCCAGGCCACACCCAAACCTTCTGATATAAAGAAACGAAGTGCGTAAAGTGTGCAGGACGGCATGCTGTTAAGGATTGCAAGTCAACCAAACTTGCAAAAGCTAAATGCGCCAACTGTGGAGAAGCTCACCCGGCAAACTACATAGGGTGTCTAGTTGCGAAAGAACTCCAAAAGCAGAGAGAAAAAATACAGCAAGAGAGGAAAAGGAACAACCCGAGAACAGCTAATGCTCAAAAAACAACGACAGTAGAGAACACTCACAGAACTTTCCTACCCTACCTAAGGCTACTCCAACAAAGCAAAGTAATGCTACAGGAGCAAGCAGCTATGCACAAATGGTTAAAAACAAGCCGCAAGAAAACTCGACAGAAGAAACTAAACTGGACGCAATAAATAACACGTTGCAAGCAATTCTTGGTAAAATCGACAAACAAGAAGAGTCTATCAAAACTATTCTAAACATAGTTGAAAAACTTGAAACCAGCAATAAGGCAGCAGCCAAAAGCAAGAAATAAAAATTCCGTCTATTAGAATAACAGCCTGGAACGCAAATGGGCTTCTCCAGCATGCCCATGAGCTAGAACTATTCCTCTGGGATCAAAAATAGACATCGGTCTAATCTCGGAAACACATTTTACTAATTTACCAATTTCACTACTTCCAATCATATCCAAACTGTTTGAGAAGCTTCTCTTAAAACGCCTCAAACCAATTGGGTTTAGGACGTTTCGCCGCGGCCGATTCGCCGCTGCCGTTTCGCCGCGGCCGTTTCGCCGCCAGGCCGTTTCGCTGCCAGCCGTTTCGCCGCCAGGCCGTTTCGCTGCCAGCCATTTCGCCGTCGGGCCAGTTCGCCGCCAGAACAATTTTAATATTTTGAATAACATATACACCCATCACGAAGCTTTCTCTGTGCGTATTAAAAAAAAAGCACGTTTATTGCTTCTTACAACAATTTTTAAACATTTTAGAAACATATTTTTTAACGCTTATTTTGTTCTTTAGAAAATTAATATGGTAACGTTTATTTATTATAAGATACAGTACCTAAACTTTCCCTCTAATTTAATAAAAAAATTCCAAGAATCGATTAACCTAAGTTGATGTCTTGTTTACTGAAAGATATTACAAAACGGAATTAATGTAGTTAATTCAAAAAGTATTACCTAGACAACTAGGAATTTACATAGGCTATAATGGATAATATCTAGTATTATTTTACTATTACTGTTAAAACAGTGTAATATAATAAATAAACATATATTACTAGTACATACATTCTTATTTGGAAATTGTTTAAAAGAACAAAACATCAGCGTTAAAAACACACTTTTTTAGAAGTATAAAAAATAAGCGTTGCCATATTAATTTTCTAAAAGTACAAAATAAGCTTTAAAAAATATCTTTCTAAAAAGATTCAAAATTTTTAATACGCACAGAGAAAGCTTCGTAATGGGCGCATATGTTATTCCAAATACTAAAATTGTTCTGGCGACGAACTGGCCCGGCGGCGAAATGGCCTGACGGCGAAACGGCCGCGGTGAACCGGTGGCAGCAAATCGACAGCGGCGAAACGTCCCATACTGAAACTAATTATAGAGAAAAAGCAACTTATCCCGACTCACCAATTTGGTTTTCGGAATAAGCATTCAACCATCGATCAAGCGCATCGCATCACTGATGTAATTAAAAGAACTCTAGAAGAAAAAGGAATATGCTTAGCTATATTTCTGGACGTGGCCCAAGCTTTCGATAAAGTAAGGCACGAGGGTCTCGAATACAAGCTAGCTAAGAATCCGCCTAAAAAGATAAGTCAAATCCTTATATCATATATCTCTGACTGCCAATTCAGAGTGAAATATGGCGAAGAATATTCAGAACTAAAAGATATTGCTGCAGGTGTATCACAAGGAAGCGTCCTTGGGCCGGTATTGTACCTGCTCTATACCAGCGACATCCCTAAAGTGATGAAGTAACAACTGCTACATTCGCTGATGACACTGCATTACTAGCTACCAGCAACGAAATCGAAACAGCTGCAACAACGTCACCAATTGGAATAGTTACAGACAATTAACCCGTGTGAAGTTAGCAATAAATTTCCAATAGATTTTGCATATTCGGGTGCATATTAGTAGTACCGGGGCACATTTCGACGCCATTTTGTTTTTTGTGACGTCACCTCTGGGGGCACTTTAACTTTCACTTTTTATATATGTGCCCACGTGTGGGTCATATTTTTGTCGGCCATTTTGTAGGAAATTTTTTTTATCGGACATCTTGTTGATTAAGGACTTAATGCTACCTTGTAAGACAGCTATAGGAACTTGTGTTAGGGTCTGCACCTTCTTGTCGTGGCCCCCCCATGGCTAGAAATAAGGGAGCCCTAATTCTAACGTATAAGACAGCTATAAGAACTTGTGTTATAGTTCGCGCCCTCTTGTCGTGGCCTCCTTGTTGCGAAACTTGAATTTGTTTGTAGGGCCATCTAGTGGTGTATGAACTAACGAATATTTTTTCTGTAATAAAGGCAGCTTCACCTAGGTGTATATTTCTAGGACTAATTAGAATTGTTTGTTTGTGGCGCCATCTAGTGGTGACGCATGAAAATTTTCTGCAATAGAAGTTGATCATGTACGACTGTCTCTCGGCTCTTTCTCAAACAAACAAATCAATCAATCAGATCAATCAGTAGACGTGACCCCAATAAGGAGACTGACCCAGACGGTATTCCAGCTGTTGTCTTAAAGAAATGTTCCCCTGAACTAGTACCAGTCCTATCTAAGCAATCTCTATGTCTTCTAGAAAATTTCCTTCATCATGAAAGTTAGCAAATGTTCAACCTAATCCCAAAAAAGGCGACAAGACCGATCGCTCTAACAACCGACCAATTGCCACCACTTTCATGTTATCTAAAGTAATGGAAAAAGTCATTAGTCGGCAATTACCCTCTTTCCCCGAATCTAACAAACTCCTTAGTGCCACCAATATAGTTTTAGGCAAAGTTGTACAACAGGTGATCTCCTTTCATATCTGAACCAAGTTAGGAACAATACATTAGAACAATCCAGTGGAATAGTTGTATTCGCTTTAGATATGTCAAAAGTATTTGACCAAATTTGGCATAAGTGTTTACTTGCCAAAATCACCTGGTTTGAGTTAATAGATACGGACATCAACCGCATTTCCATTTAACGATTAAACTTATCAATGACCCGTCCTTAACGTCTGACATACAGTCCCTTGAGATTAGAAGAATCGTTTCAATTTTTTCTTTGCATTATCGGTCTTACAATGGCTACTGCGCTGCTGAATTACACTATTTCGTATAATCTCCTGCCACTTTTGCAAGGAATAATAGGTTGACTCTGTCACATCATCAATATGCACTACAAATCTCCCTTGTCGTACAAACCGGGCGCAAACCACATTCTTCTACATGGCTTCTAAACTCTGAAATAACCTCTTTAGTTCCTGTTTTCCTCTCACTTATGATACGATAAAATTTAAGGTAGCCGTTGATAGGCATATGTGTTGCTGAGTGCTTTAGTACGTTAGGCGAAACTTAGCCTGTTCAGGACCACAATTATTGAACTGGACAACCATCTTGCTGTAGCCACATACCTACTCGGGTTTATAGTGAGGCGTCTTCTAAAAGCTCGCTGAGCGTGTTCTGTCAGCATACATAGCAGCATTTAAAGTACAAACAGCGTCCGACGATCTGGTTCTCCGACAAGCCCTCACCAAGGGTTAACTCTCCAAATATCCTGATTATCGACTTTCTCGTTCCAATTATGATTTTCTAATGACCTGTAGTCAGCATTATCAATATTTCCTTTCAGCAAGAATTGATGTAGCTTCATCAGTCTAACAGAATTATATTGTAGAATTCATTGTTTTTTGTAACAGTCAATTGAAAAATTTCATACCCAGTGAACAAGTCTTCTCTGGGCTTTTGGTATAAGCTAACCGAATAGGATATTATCGATGAGAGGACAAAATTCTCTAACCAGTAGAGTGAGTCATTCCAGATTACACCGCAACGATACTGCTTGAATCATGAAGGCTACCCAATGCAACTAGAATATCAGTCGGTCTTTGACTTTATAAATATCACCTAATTTCTTAATTACGATTGGCATTAGAATGTAATTGATCAGTATTTAGAACACGAGCCTAAAAACTTCAGGAGAGTTATGCGTGCGTCGCGGGAACCTTCCAGCGTACAAGCGTTCTGTGGCCCGATAATTTTAGCGACATTTGCCCAAACCATCGCAACCATCATCACTAAAAATAATCCCTTTCACAACTATTAAGAATTAAACAAAATTGTTATGTTTCTTGGGAGCCATTTTATTAAGAAATTTAATAGAACGCAGTAGTTACCACGAGTAACAGTTAACACATTAAAATTCAATAAGTTTTTCAAAAACTAAGCGATACATCGAGCAAAGTAGAACAATATCCGTACCTTCAAGGGCAAATGAAGATACCCATCAATTACATTCCTCGAATCCATAAGACATTTGTTTAAACTGAAACATGTTTTCGCATACTTTGTGTTTATCAAAGTAATCGGGTTCTATGGGTGGTCTATCAAGCCACCCATCCAAATACCCGATATATAAAATTTAACTCATTATTTGTCTCTAAATTAGCGTTTATGGTATAGGAATTAAGTAACAAAAATAAAAACCTTCACTATTTAAGTCAAAATGGCCTCAGTTTGGATTCATACTAACCCCATTCATACATGCGTACACAAATTAAGCTCATTTTTTCTGAAAAAACAAAAATACTGTTTAATTTTTTTCTGAAATACAAATAACCCATTATTTTTGTAGGGGTGAAATATCGAAAAGAAAATCGTTTAAAATGAGTGTCATTTGTTAAGTTAACTTCTTCGATACAACGCGTTTTATAATAATATATTTGAATAACTGAACTGAATAAAATCTCAAAATCAAGAATTATAAAGTTCTTCAAATGAATGATTTGCTGCAATATTTCTTATTATAAAATACATGTATAATTACACTAAACTTTCTTTAACTTGACAGGATAAGAAAAATATTTTATGTAGCGCATAAATATTTGTTTAACGAAATGTAATTCATAATTCGGAACTGTAAAATGTAAGTTACGGTTTGAGCTTATTTACAACAATGATAAATCTTTATTTTTAGTTATTATTTTATAGTTTACGTTGTTTTATTTGAGTTGTGCGAGAAATTTCCAGAATGTCCTACAACCTCACTGTCTGGTTACCAGTACAAAAAAGAAGGTTAGAAAGGATGTCCAAAGTCAAAACCAAGCTGGGGCGTTAAAAAATTATATCGAGAGGTGTACTATACAAAAACAAATTACGACACTAAGAAACCGAAATCAAGTCCGGTTATACAAGAAAATACGGAGTCATCAGAGAGCAACCAAATGGACAAAGTGTCTAAATCAATTGGAACTGACGCAACTTTGAGTTTACCATCACCAGATGAAAACATTAAAAAAATTGACAACAACGTGACACCTACAGAAAGCGTTTTACAAACTTGGAGTACAGTTCCTGCATTGTAGCCAAGAAGTTTAGGAGACGTCGAAAGAAGTTTATTAGTCAGGTAAAGTTCACCTAAACCATTGCGTAGTCACAAATTTCCTTCCGACACTGGTTAATATTTTAGCAGAAATTTTAATACACGAATTTTAAGCAATAGAGATCAAGTTTTATGAGGCTGGCTAGTATACTCTGTTTCACCAAACTGCGTTTACTGCTTCTGTTGCAAAATGTTCGGCTCTTCAGTTTAGTTCTCTCTCAAAAGAGGGTTTTAAAAAGTTCAAAACACCTCAGCGAAACTTTAAAAATGCATGAAATATCCAAAAACCATGGCTAGAAATGAGCCCGAGGTTAAATGAGGAAAAAAACACATTAGAAGGTGGTGTTTCCAAGAATCGTAGCAATTCCCAAAATACTTGATAAAAGTCTGGCTTTTGAAGGTACAAATGACAAGTTGTTTAAGCATAATAACTGTAATTTCTTAAAATGTTTGAGTTGTATCTAAATTTGATTGCATTATGGAAAAGCACGTCCGTAGCGTGCTAAAAAAGAGACTAAAGTTCACTATCTCAGGAAAAATATACAAAACGAGATCATAGATCTGTTGTATCAAAATGGAAATTAAAAGAAATGGATAGTAATTACATTTTCAGGATAATAATGAAAGGCAACATTGTAAAAACAACAATAACATACGTCAGGTAGACGTTTAAACCTTCATGACAGATAGAGGTTAATAATCTTGATCCTAACCTGAAAAAAAATTCCAAATCCTCTGCTTTTATAAAAATGTCGATAATACAGTTTAAGCATTGTGAATCGCATTTAATTAATTTTTAAGGCTTTCTTGGCTTCGTAATAAGAAACCTTACAAAGAAAATTGATGCGAAATTAAATTATCTTTAAAAAATAGATTTACACATTTTTTATGGTTTGATAGTAATTCAGATTTTGAAAAAAATTGAACAAACCTTAAATTCCACCTTAGGAATTTTTTGCTGCCAAATTGGGCGTCTCAAAAAATTGTATAGAACATAATCTATATTTTTTGTCAAAAGATATTTGATAAAAAACAAAATTGCGACTAATAAATCCCCATCAGCAACGCTGGATTTCTCCCAAAATCTAATCAGCTTCAGGGGAAATGAAATCAAGCTTAAATATGAAATTTCAAGTACGTACGTCTTATTGTAGTTATAGTGACTTCTAACATACATTCGCACACCCGCGCGTGCACACGTGCGTGATCGCACGTACAACCTGCCCCCCAACTACCCACTTATTCACTCACTCATTCAAGTATCCATAATTCTATAAAATACATTGTATTTATGTAACAGTTATGTTGGACAAATTTTGTAAAAGTATTTTGTGATAAGAACATAATTTTGGTACTTACTCAGCTTGATCTAAACTTTCAGAAAACGCAGTATTCGGATGCTCAGCAATTGGACTAGGTTCAGGTTCTTCTTGAAGTGGACTTTCATATATTAAAGTTTCTACCATTGATCCTTTTGAGCTTCCAAACGATACTCTAAAATACAGATAGAAAAAATTAATTTAATATATTGTAAAATAGCGCAACTAATGTAATCGTCCCGCATGGTCAGTGATCAAGGTCTTAATTAATGTCTAATGACATCATATTGATCATGATAAGTAAGGAAGTAAATTAAGTCAATCAATTTTTATTTACTGCTATTTGCTTGTTCAAACAGATCTTCAATAATTTTTGTAAGCAGTGGAGCACGTGTACTGTTATTAAGGGTATTTTAAAAATAGGAAAAACACAAAAATAAACAAATGCATGGGTTTAATAAAATACAATCGCGTTCTATCGTTACCTTACAAAATGTAATTATTAGATACATTTTGATGTTGCAACTTCTTCGTATTTATTTTGTGATTTGTTCAGACAATATAGAATGCATCATAGTTTTGGCTTAGTAATAATTTTATTTCTCGATTGAAATCGGTTTTCTTGTGCAATATTCTTATTACTGCGAACCGACCAGAATCGGTCGAAATACACTTAATACTGATCTGTAAATAATTTGCAGCTACAGCACTAATCGTAGTCCTTAATCGAAAAGAGCAATCATTATATGTAGAACAAGGGCACTACTCTTCCACTTTTTTGACGTCACAAGCCCCGCCCACATTTTGACCTTAGGAATTCACCAAGGCTGGCCACGCGACTAACCTCGGCTTGACCTTGAGAGAATGGTTGACCTTGAGAAAGTTGTTTACCTTGGGATAAGTGTTGACCTTGAGATAGTGGTTGACCTCGAGAAAGTTGTTTACCTTGAAAAATTCTTTACCTTGAGATAGTGGTTAACCTTGAGTTGACTTTGAGAAAGCTGTTTACCTTGAGAAAGTTGCTGACCTTGAGAAATTAGTTTACCTTGAGATAGTGGTTTACCTTGAGCAAGTTTTTTGCCTTGAGAAACAGATTGGCCTTGGAGTTGGCTTTGGACCTGGATTTGCGCGGGAAATTTGAAAATTTGAATAAGGGAGACCTAATGCTACCTCATAAGACCGGTCTTCGGAGCTTGTGTTAGGTCTGTGCCCCTGTTGTCGTGGTCCCCTTGGTTGGAAATAGTATTCTAATAAGGGGCCCTAATTCTAACTTGTAAGACAGCTATGAGAACTTATGTTAGGCCTGCGCCCCCTCCCCTATTGTCTTGGCCCCTTGTTGTGAAATTTGAATCTGTTTGTAGCGCCACCTAGTAATGTATAGACTAATGAATATTTTATGTAATAAAGGTAGCACCATCTAGCGGTATATTTTAAAAGTTTATACGGAGCCTTGTAACTGTTATGGCGGATTTTTTAATTCTAATGTGAAGTCCTAACACTAACTTATCTTAGGAACTTGCTCACAGGCCTTGGAGTTTAGATGTATAACAATACCCCTAGGGAAGATATTAGAGTGTAGCTACGGAAACAAAAAGTGCAATTATTAAAAGTAGAACAAGGGCACTACACCCTCCACTTTTTTTGTGACGTCACAAGCCTCGCCCACTTTTTGACCTTGGGAATTCACCAAGGCTGGCCACGCGAGAGAGATCGATTTGACCTTGAGAAAACGGTTAACCTTGAGAAAGTTGTTTACCTTGGGATAGTTGTTGACTTTGAGATAGTGGTTAACCTCGAGAAAGTTGTTTACCTTGAGAAAATTGTTTACCTTGAGATAATGGTCAACCTTGAGTTGACCTTGAGAAAGTTGTTGACCTTGAGAAATTAGTTTACCTTGAGGTTTACCTTGAGATAGTGGTTTACCTTGAGCAAGTTGTTTGCCTTGAGAAACAGATTGGCCTTAGAGTTGGCCTTGGACCTGGGCTTGTGCGGAAAATTTCAAAATTTAAATAAGGGGACCCTAATGCTGGAAATAGCATTCTAATAAGGGGCCCTAATGCTAACTTGTAAGACAGCTATGAGAACTTATGTTAGGCCTGCGCCCCCTCCCCTATTGTCTTGGCCCCTTGTTGTGAAATTTGAATCTGTTTGCAGCGCCACCTAGTAGTGTATAGACTAATGAATATTTTATGTAATAAAGGTAGCGCCATCTAGCGGTATATTTTAAAAGTTCATACGGATACTTGTAATTGTTATGGCGGAATTTTTTAAATTCTAATAAGAAGTCCTAACACTAACTTATCTTAGGAACTCGCTCTCAGGCCTTGGAGTTTAGATGTACTCCTAGGGAAGATATTAGAGTATAGCTACGGAAACATTTTTGAGTTATGATCGGCAGATCTTTGCGATATTATATCTCACATCTTACGAAAATCAGCTTCCATTTCTCAAAATACTGGTTTGGTTTGGTTTAACTTACACCTCACGCAGACACACACACACACACACGCACGCACGCACCCACCCACAAGCACGCACATACGAACACACGCGCAAACGCACGCACACGCACAAGCACAAGCACAAAAACGCGTAAACACGAAAACACGCAAACACAAACACGCTAACACGAAAACACGTAAAAAACGAAAACTCGCAAAGCTGCAGACATGAATCAAGGCAGGGAGTTGGAGACTATAAATACATAATTTTTCTTTGAATGCTTTTATTTATTCCGTATACCCAAACGGTAAAGTGTCAAAGTTTTCAATCCTTCGGCGTGTAGAGTTACTTATTCTATACTGTATAGATTCAGGTCTAGTTAACACATTGTAGCACTTACCCCTAACTATTTTCCTATCGTTATATACAAAAAGAGAGTCTACTATGACTAAAGCACCATATCCTTCATCGATTCCAAGTTTATAACACGAGAGTTCTTATAGTTTAAGGTGATACCCTTCACTTTACACACTGATTTAAGTGATTGATCACTGGTTAAAAACACATTATAGCTGTAGTATTTCGGTCCTGCACTAACAAATTCGGCTATATAACTTCTTTCACCGTACTTCTCCAGCTCGTCGGTCATCTAGCCGAAGAAATCTCCATAAGCTGGATTCCAGTCGTCGGTTGTCGCCACAAATATGACCTGTCTGTATCATAGTACAAAACGCGACGGTCCAGCTTCTCCAGATAATTATATAGTTCTAAAGGTGCATGAGCTGTCGTGTACGCGGCTATGGATACATTAATAGTTTTTAGAGGCTCACCCTCACCCTCCGGTCTATTCCAATTTACAACCACCACATTATCATTAATGGGGATAATGGAGTGTACCTGAACGAAAGGATCCATATACAATTTGAAAAAGTCCTTTGGCTCGGACACAATACTACTCTGGGTTAAATTTTCACGTTGACCAAACTTACCCCAAAAAGAATTTAACATTAGCTTGGCCAGGTATCTTAAACCGGGATTTTTCTTAATGTTCTTTTCATCTAGTTGAATCCCCTCTTTATCGTAATATTCTGTTATGTACTGCACCTTCTCGACTTCTGACGTACAATGGCTGGGCCACCCGGAACATTCCTGTTCGAGTTTTAAGAAATTATCGATGTGAGCACTAAACAGTCCATCCTGTTTCGTGATTTTGTCATATGTGGTTACCTCATACTCCCAAATCTCAAAAACATCCAAAACTTTATAGTTTTTAGAGATAGCCTTGCGCAACTCGTTCGCTACAAACGTTCCAACGAAACTGCGTTCGGCATCACTATGCCTGCATTCTCCTTCATTTAGCTCGGCGCCACAAGCCCTACATAACAAAAACATCAACTTGTCATGCATTTTTAGAAGTAAAACTGGATGATAGAGATTAGAGGGCGGTAATACTCGACATTTAACTAAACCCTCCATCGTATCCAATGAAATGTTCTTACAATCTAAATCTACATCGAAACAAGTATGTTTTAGGTGGCAGATAATTTAACTGTAACTATACATTAAGTAATTACACTGAGTGTCAAATTTACACATAATCTTGTAATAAGAATCTTGCTAATTAAAAAAGATCTTATCCAGCTAATGTTAGATTTCAGATAAGAACTAAGTAATTGAATAAAATTAATTTAAGTTGCGGTTGACTGAAACAGAATTTTAATTACCTTAATTAATTTTAACCATAATTACATTTAAGTAATTTGACCAAATTCTAATAAATGTCTTTGAATAATTTGTAATTAATTTGAATACTACCTTAAATATAATTACTTTTGAGGACCATGATAATTTTTACTATGTTCAGTGGTTTTATGCAACCTTACTTAAGTCACTACAAATGGTGCTTTCAAATAATTCTCATAAAATTGTATTGAACTAAAATAATCTTAAATTACTTTATGAAAATTAAAACGTGAAAAGGTAACTTTTACCAGTACAACTAATAACAATTAAGTAATTTCAAACAATTTAATCAAATTCTAGTAATTTAACGATCATGTAATTAGTAGTACAACGTAGTAATATTTAATGCAGATAATTACTTAGGCCCAATTTAATTGCACTTTAAAATGAATATCACAATTGTATAAATGTTTAATTAACTACAGCTAGCTTAAAATTAGTTATAACTCTTTAAATAATTACGATTGCTTTGTTGACACATTTAATTTACAGAAATATAATGAGATACGTTGTAGGTGGTAGGTACTTTAATTGCAGTGATACATTCATGTCAAATTTTCTCATAATTTTTGCAATGAAAAACCTTATAATTAAAATTTGAATAATTAAATTTATTTGCAGTTAATGCCGAATTTCAAGTAAGAACTATGTAATTAAGTAAAAGTGTAATTTACAATAATTTCGTTCGTAATTTCGCGTAATACTTATAAAATCATACTTATTCTAGAGTAATATTTATTAAAATTATAAACAGATTCTGAGTCAACGATAACTAATTTCAATTAAGTAATTTCATCCAATTCTGGAAAGTAGAAATGCAATGGAGTCATTATAATGTAGATGTAGATAATTACTGACGTAGAATTAAATTGCATTTTAAATTATTTATTTAGATTATACAAAAGTTAAATTAAGTACGACTAGCTCAAAATTAGTAATAAACCTTAAATAATTACGATTACTTTAATGAAACATTAAATTTACAGAACTGTCGATATAATTAAATATGTTTTATTTGGTAGATAATTTAATAATAACCATATATTAATTAACTACAGTGAGTGCCAAATTAACATATGATTCTTGTAATGAGAATGTTTCTAATTAAAAAGATCATATCCAGTTAGTGTTAGATTTCAGAAAACAACTATGTAATCAGATAAAATTACTTAAATCAATAAAGTCAATAAATTTGTCTTTGAATAATTTGTAATTAATTTGAATACTACCTTAAAAATAATTACTTTTTGAGGACCTTGACCTTGATACTATGTTTAATGGTTCTGTACAACCTTAATTAATTAGTCACCTTAAAAGTGTTTTCAAGTAATTCTCATAAAGTTTTATCTAACCAAACCAATGTTACTTTATTTTACCACTACCAATAACAATTAAGTACTTTCATATAATTTGAGGATTATGTAAGTAGAATTATAATGTAATAATATCTAATGCAGATATTTGCTTAGGTCGAATTTAATTGCACTTTAAAATAAATAACTGAATTATATAAAAATTAAACTAAGTAAGTACAGCTAGCTTAAAATTAGCAATAACACCTTAATTAATTACGGTAACTTGATTGAAACATGTAATTTACAGAAATATAATCAAACACGTTGTATGTAGGTGGCAGATAATTTAATGGCAGTGATATGTTAAACAATAATTGAAATTAGTTCAAATTATCTCATAATTCTTGTAATGAAAAACGTTAAATTTAAATAACTAAGTTTATATGCAGTTAATACTAAATTTCAAGAAAACTATGTAATTAAGTAAAATTAATTTAAGTGGCGGTTCATTAATATAGAATTTTAACTTAACGAAATTACAATTATATTTAAATTATTTCGTCGAATGCAAATAAATTTACCTTTGAATAATTTATGATTAATTTGAGTTAGAGTACCTCAATTATAATTATTGTGAGAGATGGCTAATAATGATATTCACAAGAAAGGTGAAAGTAAAAGAGGACAATACAAAGAAAGGAAAGCATGTAGGCAACTTAGCATTTAAGTGTGTATATTGCTTGTCTAACATAATTATAATTTGTATAAGTGCTTTAATTTGAAGTAAGGAAACCATTAACATATTTGTACCCAACTATATCCTGTTTTCTCATCTCTCAGCAAGAATTAATTAAATAATAAAATAAATTATTGACAAATTAATAAAGATAAATGTTAAATGATCAAAGTAATAAACGAAAGAAATTAATCGCTTTTAAATTGGACTAAAGTTTTATATAAAACATTTAAGATAATTTTAAGTGCAATAAAAGATTATGTTATAAAAATAAACACCCTTTAGCGTAATATTTTTGGATCAAGTTCTAGTTATTTGCAATTAATCGTTATTTAATTGCATGAAACTACATTCCGGCAGTAAAACAAATTCTTCTTTATTGTAATAAAATTTTACATAATTTCGTTAAAAAAATATTTGGTCTGTATAATTTTTAGAGGTTTATGAAAATTATTGTATTATTAGCAGCAGTGGAAAACCATAACCCATTTGGAAAAGCAGTACTTGGGCATCGCAGCGATTTATAACACTAAAGATCAGTTGAATGATGGTGGGCTAATCCAGGATTTCTACAATTCTGACATTAAAAACTACGACTTATGTAAATATGTATCAATGTGTCAATCTTATTCTAAAACTGTGAATTATATCGCTAAATCCAGGATCGCAAGTAATCCTAACTAAACCAGCGTAAGTGAAGGTAGTTCTAAGGACTACCGCTACTGATAAAAAATTGACTGAGCCTTACCCGCAGCTCTACCACCACCACGAGGAGACTAAACATTTACGTATGCACTGATGTAAAGTTTGAATACAATCGCATATCAATTGTTTGAGTTATTGCAGCCGAAAGATCCCTTATTGATACCCACAAAGCCATCCATACAGGCGATTAGGCATTTAGGACAGAAATACTTGTATGAGATTTGAATGAAATCGTTTTCCAAGTTTTTCAAATGTGTCCAAAATCTTGCTCTCACTCACTCACTCTCGCTCATTCTCACTCACTCTCACCCATTCT
This sequence comes from Vesta saturnalis, assembly GCA_036346205.1. Taxonomy (NCBI): domain Eukaryota; kingdom Metazoa; phylum Arthropoda; class Insecta; order Coleoptera; family Lampyridae; genus Vesta; species Vesta saturnalis. Next base: position 3,817,748 of record JARFJB010000602.1, read on the forward strand.
CAATCCTACTCACTCTCACTCACTCTCACTCACTCTACTCACTCTCACTCACTCTCATTCACTCTCACTCACTCTCACTCACTCTAACTCTCTCTCACTCACTCTCACTCACTCTCGCTCACTGTCACTCACTCTCAATCACTCTCACTTACTCTCACTCACTCTCACTCACTCTTACTCACTCTCAATCACCCTCACTCACTCTGACTCACTCTCACTTACTCACACTCACTCACTCACACTCACTCTCACTCACTCACACTCACTCACACTCACTCACACTCACTCACCCTCACACTCACTCACACTCACTCTCACTAACTCACACTCAATCACACTCACTAACATTCACTCTCACTCACAATCACTCACACTCACTCACACTCACTCACACTCACTACACTCACTCACACTCACTCACACTCACTCACTCACACCCACTCACACTCACTCACACTCACTCACACTCACTCCACTCACTCACACTCACACTCACTCACACTCACTCACACACTCACACTCACTCACACTCACTCACACTCACTCACAATCACTCACACTCACTCACACTCACTCACACTCACTCACACTCACTCACACTCACTCACACTCACTCACACTCCTCACACTCACTCACACTCACTCACACTCACTCACACTCACACTCACTCACACTCACTCACACAAACTCACACTCACTTCATACTCACTCACGCTCACTCACACTCACTCGCACTCACCACACTCACTCACACTCACTCACTCACTCACACTCCACTCACACTCACTCACTCCACACCCACTCACACTCACCTCACCTCACTCACTCACACTCACTCCACACCTCCTCACACTCACTCACACCCACTCACACACTCACACTCACTCACACTCACTCACACTCACTCACAATCACTCACACTCACTCACACTCACTCACTCACTCACTCTCACACTCACTCACACTCACTCACACTCACTCACACTCACTCACTCACTCCACTCACTCACACTCACTCACTCACTCACACTCACTCACACTCACTCACACTCACTCACACTCACTCACACTCGATCAAACTCCCTCCACACTCCCACTCACTCTCACTCACTCACACTCACGCACACTCACTCACACTCACTCACACTCACTCACACTCACTCCACACTCACTCACACTACTCACTACTCAACTCACCACTCACCACACTCACACTCACCCTCACACTCAAACTCACTCAAACTCACTCATACTCACTCACACTCACTCACACTACACTCACCTCACACTCACACTCACTCATACTCACTCACACTCACTCCACTCACTCACACCCACTACACTCAGTCACACTACTCACACTACTCACACTCACTCACACTCAGTCACACTCACCACTCACTACACTGCTACACTCGCTCACAGTCACTCACAATCACCCACTCACTCACACTCACTCCACTCACTCCACTCACTCAAATTCACTCACACTCCTCATACTCAAACACGCACATGCACGCACGTACGACCGCAAGCAGACATGCACAGAACACACACCACACACACACCACACCACACCACACCACACTACACACCGACACACATCACACGCACGCACGCACGCAGGCACGCACGCACACACACACACACACACACCTCCGACTCCCACACACACACACACAAAACGTGCATGTACGACCACGCAGACGCACACTGGCACATGTACACACACAAAAGCACTTTTTGGACACTGCGGTCTCAAAAAAGTACAATTCCAGTCTCAGTTTTCGAATTTTTGAACCGATTGCACTCATGTTAAATGAGAAAGTTGAAAATGTTTCCATTTACTTCTCATAGATATCAAAAAAATTGACCAGAAAATGACGCAAAAAGAGAATGAGTGAGACGACCTTCAAAATTGGATCATGGCAAGACAGGATATAGTAGCTCCTCCTCACCACGAGTAAAAGAAGAAAGATTGAATCCATTCGATTGTTATTTGTACCCATTTGTTCATAAAATATTATTAAGTATTAGGATGATTCGTCCACATGTCTATATCTTTACTAAAGTTCCCAAATTTCCTCCCTAACAACGCCGTGTAGTGTTATACACATAATTTTTACTACATTCGTTATTGTTGCCTTTTTTAGATTAAAATTTAACTTTTTGTATAATTTCAAATTTGTTAATCTTACGCTTTTTATCATTTTTGATTTACGTTTAATTAATTTAATCATAACAAAAAAATCTCCTTAGCAACACGTTTCCTACTAACCTTTGATTTACTACAGTACAATGACATTTTATATTACATTATACACACTTTAAATGTTGACATTTTTCCATGTCTCAAGTTCATTTAAAGTTGTATATCTACAATTAGTTTATTTCCTCAAAATGTTTGTTTTTAATTTGAAGTTTTCCTGTTTACTACCACTTTTCTTAAGAATTTAACTTAATCACCTTTGTGGTTCACTGAGTTTGTAATTAAAAAAATGTAATAATTATAAATAATCTGATCTTTCCTGTTATTTTTAAAATTATGTATTTCTAAAATTATTGTATTAATGATACCTTCAGCTTAAGCCCTCGTCATTATGAAACTTATTTAGTTAAAATCCTTTAATTATTATATACAGTATTTCCCTTGCTTACCACACCATTTTTACTTCGCTTGCATTACAATACTTCATTTATTTAATATTCTTTCTTTTCTACGTATAATTCTTTACATTATTTAAAATGCATTCCTTTTTGTACATAAGTAAATCTTCAATTCTCTAAAATGAAAACAAAATTTCCTACATTGTGGTAATTAACCCACACCTAATAACGCGTTACTTCCGTCACGTCTATACAGTGTGTCCGAGATTCAGCATGCATGTATTGCTATATTCGTTAATATTGAAGATAGAATGTCGGTTAAATGGGAAAAGTTTTAGAGAATTTTATGGCTATCATCATGGTAAAGTCAGATTTGAAGTAACTTTTTTGTTTTGAAATAATTGAAGAAAACAAAATTGTGCATTTTCTACTACCCCTGTATCTCTTTTATTTGAAGTCAGACAACATTTTGATTTGTACATTATTATGACACTTTTAAAAGACAATTTTAAAAAAGTACCAAAATTTATCTACAGTCATTTGTTTTTGAAATACATACACTAACTATTGTTTTCATATGGACGCCATCTTGAATTTTTACATTATCGAATATTATTTTTATTACCTTTTCAGCGATGTATCACATGATACGAGAATTTAATTCAACTATCAAAAATTTAAAAATATAAAATTGAAATAGTAGGCCTTGAGAAGGCATGGATTAATAAATGAAAAATTTATACAATTAGATTCCTAATTATTGTAATTTCTAATAACTAAAATAAAAACAAAACCGATAATAGTAACTATCATAAAACATGCTCGATATGTCCCCTCTACACTCCACACATTTTCTACATTTTCATATCATGTAATACATTGTAGAAGAGGTGTTAAAATCCACTATTCGATAATGTAAAATCCAAATAGCGTCCAAAAACAAAAGTTAGAAATGTATTAAATTTTCTAAGTAAAACAGATAAATTAGCAAGGGTTTAAAATAAAGTTATGTCTACATGTGTTATTGCTTTATGTACACCACTTCGCAAAAATGATTGCCTCAGTAACTAAAACAGGTGTATGGAAATTCTTTAAAGGATATGCCTGTTCCCTACTCGAAGGCCTTGGATCGATCCTTTGACCGACGAAGTGGTTGCAAACGCAGAGGAGTTTGTTATCCAACTGTACAAGATGAATTTTTGTGAAAATGGGACACGTTTATCTAAGCTTTGATTTTTTGTTTCTTTTCGTTACTAATAGGCTATCCCAGAAATTAAAGCAGATACTCGGAGCTTTTGTTCGGTGCTGTAAAAATCCTGAGAAATTTCCTCCAACTTCAGACCCCTGCATATTTGAAGATGCCACTACCTGATAAGTAGATCAAATATAGACATGCATTCTGTATATTATTTAACACTCACATACTTTTATTTCGTAGGTATGCGCTTAGGAAAACGACCTAATCGCCAAGCCTAGCGTTTCCTATCCGGAGAACTGTGGCTGGACAGTTGACGGTACCACAATAGAAGCAATCCTCATGACGTTGCCGACTATACCCGAATCCTGCGATGCTCTTCGTTCATGTGATTGCAAAGGAATGTGTCAGACAAATCAGTGCTTGTGCAGAAAAGGATCTCATCCATTCATAAAAATTTGAATTGCCGGGCTCTATGCTTAAATTAGTTATGCTCGATAAACCTTTTTGTTGACCTCTGTGTGATGTATGCATTAGATGTCTTTTCTAAGTAAATTCATAAACTTTAAAATGTCGGTAGATAATTTGCTCATCACTGCAGGCGCTTTCCTACAAATCGAGAAGAAAGATAAAGAAAATATTTTTTCACATTTTCATGCAATGTCGAAGACTGTATTTCAAAAACTATTTATCGTATCGATATAAATTTGGTATTGGTGTTTAGGAAATTTAATGTAGATTAACTTCTTCTATAATTTGCTCCTATCTGTAACCGTTTTTCTGTAAAATGAAAAAAAACACGGCGAGGCACTTCGGAGGGGGTAAAGGGGGGTTGGGGTAGTGGAGGGGTTGGCAACCGCCATTTTTTGATTCAGTGGGGTTGAATTAGTAAGAAAACATCATTTACCAAAAAGTGATATGATTTGCTTCTAGCTCATGACGGAAGCCTTTTTTCAAGTGTTTGACCAGACTAAAAAGTTATTTTGCAAATCTGTTCTTCATTTACCATATATTAACTTAATCTTCAAAAAAACATGTTTCTATTTAACGCTTACATATCCACTTGACATCTCTCTCCACTCCCTTTTCCTTTCTCCTTAGACTTACATATAGTCCCAATCTATTACAAACCATTCCCCTCTCTGAAAATTCTGCAGAAAATATAACTAATATAAATTTGGGGAACCACAGATATAATAGCGCCTCCCACTTTAGTACGCCAGAAACGGCTCAGATATGAACAATCTAAAATGAAGAGTTACGGATATGACAGCACCACTGCATCTTTTTTAAAATGTATCATATATTGCATACTATAATTTTTATTCAACAGTATTTGATTGATCCTAAGTTTCTACTTTAATTACACTTTTAAATGACGACCACAGAAAGAAGTACAAGATATGTGCCACAGCACATGAAACCCTTAAACCTTAACCCAGGCTTTTTGTTGAATCTCCTCTTGAGATTGTTAAAAAAATAAATACTACATGCGCACCTTCCGAGTATAAAGAAATATGTATTGAGCGTACATTGTTTTTGCATCCTTTTTTAACTTGCTTAATTCAAAATTAAAAAATAAACGTTCACCAGGTTCTGATGAGATCCCGATATTTATTGTTAAAAGGAGGATTTTTTAATATTGCGCCCATTAACTTATCTGGTTAATTTGTCCTTTATGACGGGTAATTTTCCGGAGAGATCCCTCCTCATTAGTCAACTACTGACCCATAACAGCATCTGAAAGCTTATTAAAAGTTTTTGAATATGCTTTCTTAGATCGACTTCTGTAGAAGGATGTAATATCCTTAAGACTAACCAACACGGTTTCCGGAAAGATAAATCAACTTCCACAGCTTTGTACAATTTTATAACACACTTATACAATATATAGAAGCAGGTGAATGCCCTACACGATTTTTTGCGATTTAAGTAGAGCATTCGACGACTGTATCAATCATTCTAAACTTTAGACCACTATGGGGTGAAAGGTGTGTCTATTACTTGGATATCCTCCTTTTTGTCTGATAGGTACCAGTTTGTCTCATGCTTAAATTCAAATATTACTAACGTGTCAAACAGCATCTCTGAAAAATTGCCGGTCACGATGGGGGTCCCTCAAGGATCTGTCCTTGGCCCGATATTATTTATTTTATATATTAATCAAATAAGTGAGGTAATGCGTAGTGAGCACGTCTTGTACGCTGATGGCATCTCTATATTAGTTTCCGATTCGGACAATACCCTACTTGAAGCGAAATGTACTATGTCACTAACAAATATTGCTAACTATATAAATGATATTGGACTGTATTTCAATACGGAAAAGTCTTTGCTTACACAGTTCCATAACCCTCAAAAGAAAACCAGTAGGTTAAATATCTTTGTTAATGGCAATTTCATATCGGGTAGCTCTTCATTCCCTAAATTTCTTGGTATTTATTTTGATAGTACTCTATCATTCCATCTACATTGTAACAGGTTGGCCTTTAAATTAAGTACTTTATCATATGCTTTTGGATACAAAACAACTAATCTCTATTTACTACGCGCAAATTGATAGCCGATTACGTTATGCTATATGTCAGTGGGGCAATTCTTCTCATGTCAAATCAGATTTTATAGCCCAAAAACGGATTGTATGAATAATAGCAAACGTTCCTAGTACAGAATCCTGTCGAAATATTTTCAAAATTTTCGTATATTGACATTAGTCGCCATATATATATATATATATATATATATATATATATATATATATATAGGGTGTTCCAGTTTTTGTAGTAGGACTTTAATAGTCGATAGAGCTTTCAATTAAGACGAAAAGTTCATACAAACATAGGTTGCCAAACGCTTAGTTTTAGAGATACAGGGTTTCAAAGTTTTAATTTTTTCAGTTCTTTTAATTTATCTTCAAAACTATTTAAAATAATAAATCCAAATTTAGTACACATATTACACTTCTTAAACTCAATATTAAGAGTAGTTTAACGTTTATCAATATCTACAGGGTAGTACATTTTCTGGGGTGGTACACCCTTTATCCCTCGAACATTTTCATGCGACGCCTCTAACTCTTGAAAACTAAATATTTAGATTGCCCATTTGTTTTAGGAACTTTTTGTCTTCTGCTTTTTTCGAAAAATGCATAATTTTTGAGATAAATTAGCTGTAATTCATGAACAGCTTCCAAATGGTAAGTAAAGAACGTCTGATGCTCCCGCAAAAATAGTGTGCCATGAAAAGAACAATAAAAAAAGAATCCAATTATGTCAAATCTCACGTTTTATTTTAAATACGACTGGTGCATAAGAAAGAATATAATTTATTTACATATTTTATTGTGTTAATTTTATTGCAAAAGTGATCTTTTAAAATGCCATTTTGTTTTCTAATCTAATTATTTTTTATTAAGTGTTCCAATAGCCGATAGCTTTCTCATCTTGGTCATATTTTCTCCGAATTACGTTTCTTGCCATTACATAAGCGGTTAAATTATTATTTTTTGAATGTCGTGAGATTTTATGTCTCTATTACATGGCATTTATATAAAAAAATTAGGCAAGGGCGCCTTCAAAACTTAATTATAAAAAAATGGCAAAAGACAGTCGATACCACGATATATCTTTTAGAACTTTTTGCAATGTGGCTACCTAATTGTTAGAATTAGCCGTTAGATGGTGCTGGTAACAGTTTAATCTTGTGTTGGTTATTAAAATGTTGTTGCAAATTTTCCCGTATAAAATAGTTCTGGTTGACAATACAAAGTGGCGTGAATGGAAGTGTAGTGAATTCGCGCAAGAAATAATTGCATTGTTTCGTGGGTATTTACAAGTTTACAAGTTCATGTTCTAGACTATGAAATTCCGCAATTCGGTTTACGAGATAAAAACAACTGCAAAGAATATGTAAAACATACAGGAATACAAACATTAAAGGTACGTACAAGAAAATGAGCGCTTATAAATAAATCAATGCAAACGTATAAAAAATAGAAGTGAAAATAATTTATTGCGAATTTTATTGTATTTGTTGAAGGCCTAACATTGAAATTATTGAATGTATTGAATTGAGTTTATTTGTTAAAATTACTGAAATTATCGAGTGCATTGATTAGCTTAAGATATTATTATGTACAAAATTAATGCAAGAAAAAAATGTAAGGTAAATAAGAAATAAAAAATCGTAATATTAGGAATTAGTGAAAAATTCTCAGTGTCAAAGTGGCTTAAGTTGAAGTGTTAGAATACAAAAGGAGACTTAGTATGAAAAAAGGATAGGTCAAGTATCTGTTAGAGTTAAGAACCTTAGTAAACTTCCCTGGTAGAAGAAATAAAATAAATTATTGACAATTAAAACTTCTATCAGAGAGAAACGTGTTAGTAATATATAAGTATAAGATAATAAGATAGAGTTGAGTTGGTTGGAGATAACGTAATGTAGACAGTAGTTCGTGAGAGGTTGTTGGTTGGAGTTAGAGATAGACCAGAGTAGTCGTTCAGAATATAATCAAATTTAACTTAAAACTAACTAGTATTGCTCTGAATAATCCTAACCGTAAAATACCCCAATCCTAATATTATATAGCGAACCTGCCCTCACCGCAATGATATCTTTACAGGGTCATACTAGTTCTTTTTATGTAAAATAATTACTTTACATGACATATAGAATAAATACAAGAGATGGCGATCCCGTAATATCTTTATATAGTAGAAGCTTTTTACATTCATCCTTGTACGATTAAAAAAGGCAATTTGATCTTAATTTAATTGCGTTTAAACTGTATTCATAATTAAATATAGTGCATTTCACGAGTAATTAGTCCTCATTGGCGTAGTACCTTTTGTCATATAAAAAAGTGAAAAACTTATTTGAATAAATTTATTATTAATATATTCGCCATCACCACGCTCACCTAGTAGTAAGTAAGTATGTAGTAAATTATTTTTTCTTAATAATTATTGCGTAATTAAAAATCGAAGAATTATAAACATTTAAAATAAATTGTCTATCCACTCATCGTCTAGGTCGGCGTCGTCTTCCGGTGACAAACATATATTTAAAGTAATGTCACTAACATCAAGCACTCGTTCGTTTTCCCAGTACTCTAAAATAATTTTATATTTTTACATTTTAGTATAAAACTGCACAATCACTACAACCGTTACAAATTATTGTTTACAGTATAATGGCAAAATGGAAAATTGATTCCACATTTATAAGCAAAGCAAGTGGTTATTAATGATTTCTAATTCACATTATGCTAATGGAGTAATTTGCAGTTTCAACATTAATTACGAATTAGTAATGGTAATTCAGAAATTCTTAACAATAATGATATTTGTTTGGAACATTCTTTTATTTTAACGATGTTTATTTCTTACAATAATTAATTTAATTAAAAAATTTCAATTTTACTAACCTAAGTTACCTCTCCGCGTGATACGCTACTGAGTTGGCAAATAATATTTTAAGACGTTTGAAGGTCGTATTTGTTATTATATTTGTCTTTTACTATTATAATGTTGTAGGAAAGGATAGAAAATGCGGTTCAGAGTAGCCAACTGAAACATCCCTTTCATTACAATGTTACACTTATAGCATTTTAGTTATTTTATAATTGGATGTTGTTCATAGTGGAATGGCAGCCATATTATAGAGGTCTAATTATTCGTGAAATGCACTTTATGAACCTTTTATAGGTAAAGTAAGTTGCCCATTGCACAATGTATCGAAATGAATAAATTATACGGAAATTCAACAGTTATCTTTAAACTAAAGTAATACAAGTCTGTATTTAAAGTTCAATCGCAGATGGAATAGGTTCAAGTGTAACAATAAAATTGTAAACATGGTTATTAATAAATACAGAAGAACCAAATCAGAAGTTATTTATGAGGCCAAAAGGAGTGTAAAATAAGACACCTCCAAAAATTCAACAAGAGAA